>CAEFZY010027449.1:0-20363 GCA_903066815.1 Brachyrhaphis roseni
GCGGTTGTGACGTCAGAGCCTTACGTGCAAACAGCCCATACATAGTAACACAGCACTAAACAGGGCTGGTTAAAAAACATATGTAAAAGTCACTGAGAGGCATTAACTTGCGTCTTCCTCGACACATATATTCCACCTGTCTCACAGGTCCCATCTTTTCTGCTGCAGCGCCCCTGGCAGCGTTAGAAAAAAAAAAAAAAATCATAAATAAGCCACATCGTTGTATAAGCCGCAGGGTAGCGTGTGACAAAAGTCGCGGCTTATAGTCCGGAAATTACGGTAGTTAATTAATTGACTAAGTAATTAATTAAGTAAGTAATTACTTAATCTTAACATCCCAGTTGTTCTGTGTTTCTTCAAGAGTTTCTATTTTTTAAATGTCATTGTGTTTTATTCATGTACAATGACATTAAAAGAAATTCTGATTCTGAAGATAAATGCGAGTAACCATGGCAACCAGTGAGTGAATAAGGGTTGATCCAGTTCTTTCTGCAGTCAAGTTGCATGCGCATCCGCTGTGTTTACAAACGATTAATCTCTCAACATGAATATAATCTTTTAGTTCTTTCCCTGAGGAGATGACAATCTTCGAACCTTCTAAACTATCTAGCTTCAAATTTATTTTTATGTGGAGATGGCGGGGGCTGTTAGCTTTTGATTGTAACTAACAAACAACTTTATTAGTTTGATTATATTAAAAGTCAAGTAATCAAGTTACTCTTTCAGGGTAACTTTGGTGTTTCCTTGAGATCCAGTGTGTAAACTCTGCTGTCCCTCCTGCTGTCAGATCCTGGACTCTGAGCTGTTTGAGCTGATGCAGCAGAATGGAGACTACACACACTTCTACTTCTGCTACCGCTGGTTCCTGCTAGACTTCAAACGAGGTAAAGGCTCCACCTCACTGCATGCTTTAGCTCACTGAGGTGGACTGTTCTCCTGAACAGCTGAAAACAGATGATGACACAGACTGTATGAAGAGTCTGACTGGGATCAACGGGCACAAGAGGGAGTGTTATGTTTGAAGAGTCTCTTAAAATAAACCCTCACATTGTTTTTGTTTTTATTTCATTTACATCAGATGTTGTGAATTAATTAATCAAAAGTGGAATACATTTTATAACTTTATGTATTTTACAACTGACATATGAAAAAAGGGTTGTACTTTTATCCAGTGCAGATAAACATCTGTTGTACGCATGTCATCATTAGGAGGAAAATTTAGACATACAGTGTATACAGAAAGTATTCAGATCCCTTTAAATGTTTCACTCTTCGTTTCATTGCAGCCATTTGCTAAAATCAAAGAAGTTCGTATTATTTCTCATGAATGTACACAGCATCCCATCTTGACAGAAAAAAACAGAAATGTAGAATTTTTTTGCAAATTTAGTAAAAAAGAAAAACTGAAATATCTCATTGTCATAAGTATTGAGACTCTTTGCTCAGTATTGAGTGGAAGCACCTTTACTTTTTGTATTTCAGTGGACAGACCAAGATGGTCACAGAGCTCCTTGCATGTAAATGTCTCTCAATGGTAAAGGCAAAAGAAGTGTGACTATAAAAGTTGGTTTGCGGTCTAAGAGAGAAATTTTAATTATTGATTTGAAAGGTAATGTATGTACGTTTTGGGAAAAAATATACATACATTACCCTCTGATCTCTTCTGGGCCACTGGTAATTTTATGTATTTTTCTTTGGGCTGCATCTTTTGGATTCATTGAAGTTATTACTATAGTTAAGAGAGTCAATCAAGAAAAAAATAATAATAATAAATTGCTCTTAACTGGTGAAGGTTGAATTTGCTCAATTGTCCAACCTTAATATATGTGTGTATGCGTGTGTGTAGAGCTTCTGTATGAGGATGTTTTTGCAGTATGGGAGGTGATCTGGGTGGCTCCCAGGATCTCGTCTCGCCACTTCGTCCTCTTCCTGGCCCTGGCGCTGGTTACGCTGTACCGTGAGATCATCATAGACAACAACATGGACTTCACTGACATCATCAAGTTCTTTAACGGTACAACATGTTATTCACATTTCTATCATCAAGGAATAGTTTTTTTATTTCTGTTAATATTACTATAGAGTATAACACTCTTTGGACAAATGTCAAAAACCTCATTTAAAGGCTACAGTGTATAAACAACATACTCCAGTCCTGAGAAATGTGCAACTGAATATGTTAATTTAAAAATGTTCAAAATGTGCAGGTCTGTTTGAGCATTAAGTTTACAATAAGTGACAATAAAAAAACTGTGAACAGAAAAGACGTACCAGCATGGATGTAAACATGTATTGAGTTTGTTGGGATAATCAGAAAAATGTTAGGAAGCAGCAGTCCGCTACTACAGAATCAGAGAAGGTCATAAGTTCATAAGTTCTGGAGCGTAAGTTAATTATAGAGCCATGTTTTGCGACAGAAAACAACCAATCAGATCCAGGAGGAGGGTCTTAGTGCTGTCAATCATTCTTATGTACACACTACTAAATGTGCAGATAGTGAAGAAACAACTTACAATTACAGGAAAACCGTTGATCAGCCATCATTGGTGGCCATGCTAACTAGCTTTAGCATTCGCAACAGTCTCTACTAGCTCAGCAAAGCAGAGAAGAAAGGAGAGAGGCGGTGAGCAGTGCCACACAAAGTGATTGACAGCACTAAGACACGCCTCCTGGCTCTGATTGCTTGTCTCAAGTTAGCAGTGGGAGGAGGTGGAGGAGCTCAATTGGTTTTTACAGATTATGTTTCTCATACCATAATGAGACAGTGACAGTTTCAACAAATGTCTAAAAAATATATTTTTTAAACTTACATACTGCAGATTTAGGGCTAACACATTTTGCAAATTTTTTTCTAAACAGGTTGAATATAAATAACCAACACACTTTTCTAATATTTTAAATGCTAACAATTTGGGAAAATCGTATATCATTTTTCCTCATAATTTCTGACTTCGCTATGCTGGTCGATCAAATAAATAATATTGGAATTTCTGGTTGTCGCATGACAACATGACAAAATTGTTTCCGGAAGTGAGCGCAGTAGGGATGTTGTCAGAACTGCTGTTGCTTGAACCAGCTGCCCAGGTTGTTTACATGTGTCTTCTTCGGCAGAGATGGCAGAACGTCACGATGTGCAGCTTATCCTGCGGATGGCACGTGAGCTGGTGCACAAAGTCCAGTCTCTGATGGACAACAAATAACTCAAAAAGGGATAACTGGGAGGACTGGGAGTGAGTGTGCAGCCGGGTGTTAGAGACAGTTTCCTGCCCTCCACACATCCAGAGCTGGCTATAGGGGTCCAAATGAAAATCCCAAAGGAGATCCTATTGGAAGTCCCAGTGAAGGTCCCCATGGGGGTCCCAGACGGAGCTCCAGTGGGGGTGCCAGTAAAGGTTCCAGTGGGGGTTCCAGTGGAAGATGGGGATGGTCACATGACTGTTTGGCTTTTGCGTTCTGTTTACATGTTCCCTCACCTGGAATGCACATGGTGTCTGTTCAGACGTTTGGATTTGTCTGCATGCTAGTGAGTTAAATCACACTGTGAACGCATTCTTCAGCCCCCCAGTCTTACAGTGTGTGTGCATGAGAACACACACATCGTTCTGGCTCTTCTCCCAGAGTCCCCTCCTTTTACTGACTCTGGAACTCCCCATTTGGGAAGCCAGCAAGGAAAACTGAAGCTCTGTTCGTTTGCCTAACATGTTCCTCAGTTCAGTGCCACAGGAGGCCACAAGAGAGCAGGATTTACATACAACATTATTGGAGGAGCAGAAGACTTTGCCACGAAAATGCTTTCATCAGTGACCAAATGAACTGTGTCAACTACCTTTTCTCGAGTGCTTTCTACAAGCATGTGTGTTTTTAGCTGTTCGCCACCTTTTAAACATTTCTTTCATTGTAATCACAAATGTTGCCTTTTATTGACAGCCCAAGGTACTTAGATGCACTTTTCTCCTAGAGTATCCTTAGTGGTGCTTATGAAGGCTGCATCCAGCTTGCCAGAGGCACGAAGCGGCAGTGGATGAATTGCAGCCAGTTTTCCTGCACATGGCATTATGTGTTTGAAGCATGTGTGGAACAAACCAGAACAGCACAACCATAAAGGAAAAAGCACACAGACTTCATTTCTCTGGTGGGTTGTTAAAAGGGGTTGGGGATGAGTTAGGATGAACATAGTGATACAATTTCCACAACTGACTGGATGAGTTCAGTTGTGCCTATCTTCAGCTGTCTTTGGTCAAGAGGTGGGATCTGCCCTGGACAGGTCACCAGCTCATCGCAGGTTAACATAGACACACAGAGCAAACACACATCCATCCCAAAGGGCAATTAGAGAGTACAGTTAATTAAACAGTAACTTTTTTGGACTGGAAGGAAGTTGGATAAAAACCCAATCTGTCGCTAACATGGAGGACATGCAAACTCCACACAGAAAGACCCCAGGATGTGTTTTCCCCTGATCCAGCATGCAGCTGCTTGATCAGAACACATTTTAAAATTATTTTATGATTCGCCCATTACAAATTTACACATAACTTTTGTCAATACTCCGCTAATGTCAAAAAAACACAATTGTCAATTACTGTTTCAATTAAACAAGCGTAATTAAAATCCCACATGAAGAAGTTTGTTCACTCAGGAAGTCTTTAAAAAACATGCTGTGCCACCAAACTCCAACTTTCTGTATTCTTCATCTTCATGGATTGTACCAGTGGAAACATGTAATGTCTACTTCGCACATGACTTTCTGAGTTCAGGTATTCTTGTTTCCTCCCATAATCCCCTAAACATCCGAGGTAGGTTACTTGGCAGTTACTTGGCGACTACTTGGCTCTCCAGTGTGAGGGAGTGTGTGGTTGTTCCTGAACTGGCTCTGTGATGGTCCTGCTACCTGTTCAGCTTAACCCCGCTTCTCACCCAGTCACTGCTGGGTCAGGCTTCAGCCCTGCTCCACTAACCAGGTTTACATGGGTATGCAAAAAAATATTTAAACTACACCAGCTGTTTTAAGGCACAAACAACACAGCTATTCATTGTAACATCGCTTCTAAATTCTGGTCTTTCCATTTTTTTTCAAAATTTGTTGCTGCTTTCAAAGGACAACAGTCACTTAGTGTTAGAAATATCTGGAGAAAAATGTGTATTTTATGACTTGAATGAAGCATAACAACAGAAGTTCAAAGGAAGAGGAACTCTACACTCTACAAAAAGTTTTAAACTGGGAAGAATAGTGCTGTGATCTGAAGACACCATGCTGTTATTAAACTTGCTGCATCAACAATCCTGTCTGGAAAAAGTGGCTGCAATTGTTCAGTTGGAATTTGATAACCAGCCTAAATAAAAAGCCAGAAAAAAAAGAAAAAAACTGTTTGCATTTTACTGATTCAGACCTTAAAATTCCAGAGAAGGTGTAATTTCCTCTGTATCTGGTGGCACGGCGTTGTAGGCGGCTAGTTTGAGCACATTTTTTTCTGGCTCTGGAGTAAACCAGGGGGCCTTTTTGATACCTTTCCTCTCCGCACCATCAGTGTGACCCTTCTCAACATGTCCAACATGGCTGCATTTTTCTGGTCATCCAGCATGGACCTCCACCTGTGATACAAGTGCCAAGAGTCTTCCCTAAACCCTGAAATGTACTGTAGTCATCTGGCTCTCTGATGTTAGTCTGATCCCAAGAACAGGTGGTGGTGTGGATGTACCTTGCCACAGCGCCTGCTTCCTCTCCCTCATGGCGACTGAGGTTCAGGTTGGGGGAGGGTGGAAACGGGCATCTGTGGCAGAACTTCTTCCATTCAGGACATTGTGTACCAAAGCCTTGAAACAGCCCCCTCTGTGGCATGATGACAATGTGCAATTTCATACTGCATCTTGAAGACTGACTGTTTACTATGTGTGTAAAATATTTTTGGAAATAGTGTTCTTGAATTCTTAACTATTTGTGCAATTTCTGTTGTTTGGGAATCCAAAGTCTATATTGCTTGTACATACATATGAACCAAAAGCCCAATTATTTGTATTCAAACTGAACATATATAAATAAATATATAAATCTATAACTTATTTTCAGATCTATTTTTCTGTTGGTTCTAACAGCACTAATCGGAGGTGTATACTGTGTAGAGATGCAGAATGTGTGCAGACTGTGTTATACGTTGACTGTTAAATGTTCTCTATCAATGTTGTGCACTGACTTTAAGATTTATAATTATTTAGAGAGCTAATGATGACTGCATTGCCAAACATATATTGGTCAGGATGTATCATTTGCCTTGAATGTAACGTGTTATTAAAGAAGAGGTGGTTCATTAGTTTGCTATTCTTTTATTTCAATAAAACCTGAAACGATGCTGCAATAATGGAAACGGAACAAAACTGTTTGGTGTTTTAAGGAACGTGAACTAACTGCATTAAATATGTTGTGATTGATTTATTCATTATAAGACAGATAAATGTTTTCAGCAAACTTGTTCACAAAAAGAAGGGTGTTGGATGCAGTTTACACAATATTGCAAAAAGTGTGAATGAAACTAATATTTAAAAATAAACATAAAAGCAGACTGTCTGAGTTGTACGTATGGATGCATTTGACTGCAGAGTTGGGTTATGTTGGACTGGCAATGATTTTAATCTGAAAGTTTTAACAACAGACAATAAGCCAACTCTGGGCCAGGCCACGCCTTGCCTTCCCTGCTCCATTCCATTCTTCCAAACACTAGCTGTCTTTCCATCAAATTTAACAATAAAAAAGTTTAAATAACTTCAATTTTAGTGGGGCTTTAGAGGATACCCAAGGTGAGATTGTCTGCTGCAGTTATTGCACCTCTTTCAGTCTGAGGTAGCTCCAAAGCCAAAAAAGCATTTAAAATGCAAAACTTTTCAACAATATGACAAAAGATTTCATGAATCTCAAGCTGGTAGTTTTTTTTCCCGTCTCTAGTTAAAACTTATTAAAGTTCAGGATTAAGTACTCAAGCTAAAGCTGCAATTTTAATTCGATTTTTTTTTTTTTTTTTTTCTACATACTTGTTAGAACTGTATGTCCTGACAGTATAAGAAAGATAATCTGGGAAAAAAAAGTCAAGTTCCTCCTCCTTCCAGCATTGCACTAATTTGTAAAATGAACTGTGACAGAGAGGCACAAACAAGAAGCAGCGTAAGAGGACAGATGAGAGAACCTGATGATGGCAGGATGGAACGGGAGAGGTTATCTGTATCCCATCTCATAATGAAAATGGCTAATCTTCACTAGTTGCAATGTGAGCCTGCTCAATATGTTGAGTTTTATCATAGAGGCAAAGCCCACACTGCTGTGGTGGAACACTTTGGTTTAAGTATGATATATAGCAGGGGTATATATCCCCCTGGTATATACCCAGGGGGATATATACCCCTGGGGGGATAACTCCAGGCCTCGAGAGCTGGTCTCCTGCAACTTTTAGATGTGTCTCTACTTCCACACACCTGAGTCAAATAATGAGGTCATTAGCAGAACTCTGGAGAACTTGACTGCACTTAGGAGGTGATTCAGCTATTGGATTCAAGTGTGTTGGACCAGGGAGATATCTAAGAGTTGCAGGACACTGGCTCTCGAGGACCAGGGTTGGCCACCCCTGATATATACAGGGCTTACCCTGACTCTTCTGGAAAGAGTTGAGCTTGTAAATGCTGCTGCCTAGTGGGAGTCTCCAACCTGCGGCTCTACAATGGCTCTTACAAAACAAAAAAGGAAATGATTATGATCATGCCTGCAACAAAAAATGGTCATTCTAGGGGTTTTTAAATTCTTATGCAATATCTGCATAGAATAATGCAAGAGATTTTTAAAAGATACTAGCTTCAAACTATGCAACCGATCTTTCTTTACTTTCCATATTTATAGAAAAGGCTCACCTCATTTTACAAAATAGTTTTTTTCTCTTTTGTACCAGAGGGTTGATTTTATTTTAAAATATCATAATAGGTAAATTAGTTTTTCTTTACTTTCATATTAAGTAAATATGAAAGTATTTTCTAAATATGCCTTACATATTTAGAAAATTGCCTTTTGCGGCTCTATGCGAGTTTTATTTTGTAACAGCAGGGGCAAAAGTGGCTCTTTGAATAAAAAGATTGCTCTCTCTGACCGACGGTGTAAGCTCACTATGAAAATATGAACAAACCCAAAAGGAGTAGGGCATGTGAGTCAAACTAAAGGCATGGGGGCAAAATCCAGCCCTCCAGAAGTTTCTCTGTGGCCACATAAATGTCACTGTCAAGAGAACAGTTTTGTGCTTAAATGTTATTTTATCAATCAAATCACATATTTTTCTGCATATTGTCATATTACATCCAAGTGAAAAGATTGATGACATCTTCAATATATAAAAAAAGCAACAATCAACAGACAGACAGTTTTTTAAAAGCATAATTTATCACTTCCCATACATTAAAATAAACAGTACCCATGGCATTGCACAATAAAAAAAGCATTGAAACAAAAATGAAACATTAAAATAAGTATTGCAGCTTAACCCCCCCATTCATATATACTGGTTTGATTTTAGATCACTGCAGTTTCTTACAACAGAATCACAGTTTTTTCTCTAAACATCCAGAGGTCGTTCCTATAAACTTGAGTGTGATGTGACACAAAATAACAATCAGCAGACATTCCATGGTGCTGAGAAGTGGCACGTCTTCTCACGTTAAGGTACAATACTGAAGGCCAAAGGTCCTCCTGAAGCAGAGGAGGGAGAGCCGCCCACAGGAAGAGGAACCAGAGGAGAGAGCTTGTCCAAAGTCCAGCGCATATGGAGAGGCGTCTTTTAGCCTGGATCCACCCAGTTCTAGACAGAAATGCAGGAACAGAGTAAGCTGGACAGTTTGGTAAAACTCTAATTTACTCCACCAATAAAAATTGGAGAAACACAGACCCGGAGCTGTAGGAGTCTTTCTGTGTATGTAAACTGCTGAGGGTGACTCAGCTGAGCTCATCTGTCAGTGCTCGTTATTCTGAGTTGCTTTCTGACTGATGACATATAATTTGAAATTCAAAGATTATTTTTACTGTCTGCCCAGCAGAGGGCGCTGCAGACTAGACTGAGAGGAGTTCAGTGAAATCTCCACGTTTCCTGCAATCAGGCAAGCAGGTATTCAGAGTTGTCCACTGATTAAATATTGGACAGGGACTTGTAAGGGTGGTATTATGTATTTTCCAAGCACAATGGTATTTTGTAGCACAATCAAGTAACCGTTATCTTCACTTGTTATAATGTTGTATAAAAATGTATCAAATATGACTTAAAAGAAATTGGACTTTATTTTGACACCTTAAAACTGGCCTCCGTCTCTTTCAGAAGCTCCTGTTCTGTCAGACACTCGGCCTTCAGTGAGTGGAAGAACCCAGAAAGACGCCGAGCCGGGAATCAAACCCAGTACCTTCGTGCTGCCAACTGCGCCACCATGCAGCCCTTTTTAACCATATTTTTGAAATTCAATCACAGGTCAAGAATGCAAACAAACCATCGTCAATAAAACTCTCTTGACTGTGTTCAGACATATAACAAAGTGAAAAGACAAGTTTTCATTTCAGAAGTTAACACATTCATTGCTGCTTGTGGTTTTGACAAGGCATATATTACTTTAAAATTATTTTTCATAAATTTACAAATAAGCAATAAAGCAAAACTCCTTGAGCTCCAGACTGTGATGTCATCAGTATAAGACAACATATTCTTTTTTTTTTTACCCCACCAGGGGGCTTTTTGTGGGCTCTAGTGTCCCTTATTGCACAGTAGGCTGACAGGGAGGGGGTATAGAGAGGGGGGAAGACATGCGGCAAATATTGTCGGGTCCAGGAGTCGAACCCGCGACAACTGCGTCGAGGACTCAAGGCCTCCAAACGTGGGTCGCGCTAACCCCTACGCCACACCCAAGACAACATATTCTTAAGGATATTTTTTGAAATAACTTTGAAGTAAAGAAGTTACAGTGTGTGAAAAGACAGCTCTGTGTTTGCAAACATTGCAGCAACTTTCATCAATAGGATCGTGTTGGTAGATGTGAAACTGTACCTGTGTGCTGTGGTCCAGCTGTCCCTCTGCTTCTAACTGGGTCTAACTGGTCTCTCTGCAGACTTCTGCATCTGTGTAGAAGAACAAAGAGCTGCTCAGCTTCCAGCACCAGCCCTGCTCTCAGTGGGGGAGATGAAACCAGCAGCATGCTGCAACACCACACTCAGACACACTCAAACTGTTGAGTTGCAAACAAACAAACAAACAAACAAGCAAAAAGGCAGTTTGAAACAAAACATCATCATCAAACCACCAGCAGGGGTTAGACAAGTTCTAAAACCAAAATATAACACAAGAGGTAAATAAATCTTAAGCTTAACACTGAGAATAGAAGCAGTCATGGAGTTGACACCACAAATGAGCAACAGGCTACATTAGATGGTGACAGAGTGGAGAACTCAATAACTGGAAGCAGATGGAAGCATTAAAACTGATCTTCCACATGGTCTGATTAAAATTAGGCTCTGACAATAAAAAAATTAAAAAAAAGATGAATCTGTGACAAGAAACAACAACAACAACAAAAGAGATAAATAGCTCAGCAACAGGCAGGAGTGTTACTGTACCTGTGATTGCTCTTTTAGGAAATCTGGGAGCTGAAATTCACCTTTATTGACCTGGAAAAACAAAGGACTGGCTTTAGAACTTCACAGGATGATCAGCTCTGAATTGTACTAGTGATATGTAATGAGACTCCACAGAAAACAGTGACATATTGAGTGGGTTGTTTATCCTTTTCTAACTTCCACAATGGCTCTGGAGCAAAAAGAGGCTCAAAAGAAACAAGGAATCTGGGATGGACGGGGCAGAGACAGTCCACATCCCACAGGACGTCCCTATAATGTCTTCCTGGAGATGAAAACCTTCTTTTCTCCTTTTCTACAACAAACAAGAGCTGAGCTTTTCTTCACACACCATAATTAATAACAGATGAGCACAGGAAGTGGTCAGTTGTCAAATAGATGAACAGAAGTTAGTGAGTAAAAAAGAACCTGGAGGCTGGAACTGAAAGGCGAGTAATGTTTTAGAGCAGTCACGTCAGATTAAAAGACAGTTCAGCTTCTAGAAATCTGCCCCCAGATCTCTAGAAGCTGCAGAAGTAAAAGTAGCAACGTATACTGCTACTTTAAATCATTTCTGAAACAGTTTTGAGACAACATGGCCCACCATCTCCCATTTATCAAAAACTAGTAATAATAAAAAAGTGACATAAGGGCAAAAGCAAAATGAAAAGCACTTTGTCTTTTTAGCAAGTTGCGTGACAAAGGTTATCCAGCACGGTCATGTCCTCGAATCAGGACCTGACCGAATTCTTGTAATATAGATTCATAAAGCTACCTGAAGTAACCCAAACATCAAACATTGTTCATGTTCAATGTTTGAATTTTCTCAATACAGAAGGAGAAGCTACCTTACACACATGATGGCCTTTACTAGTTCGAGCACTTTTACAGGACTTCAGCACATCTTTCTGAAGCCTAACTTCTTACAGAAAAAGCAATGAAAAGATTAAAACAAAGTGCACTTGTTAATACAAGGAAAAAGCATTATCATGAGGGTGTGGGTGTGCGTGTGAAAGCTCTGTAGTTCCCAGAAGCAGCTCTGGGCTGGCTCAGAGCAGTCTGGCCTGCAGATGAAAAATGGCCCCAAGAGAAAAAAATAAATACATCAGAAACATGTTCTCATTTCTCCTCCTTGGATCTTGAGAATCACATTCTGTTCCACTTCTGGGCACTTCCAGGCCAAGACCCAAGCCAGCAACACAGCACGCAGGAGGATTAGCCACTGATTTAGTTTTGTGGGGAAAGTTTAATCAGTGACTCTCAGTAGGGGACATAATGACTGAAGACCGCCTCAATCCTGCGTGTGTGATTGCACTGTAGCCCCATTTTCTGTAATTATTGTATGAGTCAGAGTTCACTTTCTACTCCTGGTGCAACACACACACACACACAAATGACAGACTTCTTCTGATGCACCAGGTCTAATGAAGCACTGGATCAGTTTGGATTCATAAGAATTCTCCAGAACCAAAGATGCAGATCAAAGGCCTGGGGTCACGTCTGCTTCATGGGATCCTGCAACATAAAGCCAGGTTTCCTCTTTCCTGCAGGCTCTGACCTCCGGATCCATTACTACTGAAAGATGCACTACAAATGATTCTGAAAGAGGGATATTCATAAGGTGATAATATATGGTTTCTTGTATGGATGGACAGAAAACAAGCTGATTCTCAGACTGCATAGGCTGGCTCAGTCCCCATCCTGCAGACACAAATGTTGCATTGTCTTTTTTTTCTCCCTCATCTTGCCACTGCTGAAGAACCACAGAAGCTCTGCTCTCCTGATGGAAGGGCAGCACCATCCAGCCCCTTCCTCTTAGTTTGGACCTCAACTCAAAAATGGAAACATTTTGTGTGATTTACTGGTAAAAATAAAATGAAATATTTTGACTTATTATTTTTATTCTTTTAGCACTGACTGGTTGGTTCAGATTTTTTTAGTTTTGAACAAAACCTAAATCAGTAACAAAACTGATCCCTAACTATGAGAATGATACACAGCTCTGCATTATGATGTCATCAGGTGACTCTGAGTTGACTCTGTTGACAGGCAGCTCTCCTGCTGCCTCACAGAGCAGCAGGAGAGATGCTCTGTGAGGCAGAAGCTCAGAAGCTTAGGTGCTGCACCTTGAAGGACGCTCGGTCCACCCAGACGTTTTACACAGCTGAATGGTTGCCATGGAGATTAAAGAATTTCTCAAACATGCATGAAAGAATCAAAGCAACACTCTGTGTATTTTTTAGATGAGAAAAAAAACATAACATGATGTAAAGCTCAAAAAATACAAAATACAGCTTCTTTAATGAAGATCTTTAGAAATTTGCCCAAATCAGTCAATTTAATCTTGCTAATCAAGGTTCAGGGTGGTCAATAATGTTGACTTATGCATCAGCCTGTATGCTAAACAAACTGGGGTTATAAGCACCTCCATTTTCTGCTCACACTAAGTGTAAAGATGCAAACATAAAAACAACAGGGTTTTGGAACAACTTTCTCCCCCAACATGGACGTTTTTCTCAAGGTTTTTCAGTGTAAAAAGGAAATCCAAGAGCAAGTACTACTGAATTGAAATTTCTGACTTAAGTATTTCAAAATGATCCTAAAACTCTTAGCTGTGTGGATCAGAACATTCACATGGTACGAGTATAAGAAAGCTAAAGCTTCAGCCTCAGCATTGCCTAGTGTGACTCAGCTTCAGACGTCATGTGCTAGCAGCCCAGTGCATTGGAGAAGCTGCCAGAATCGACTTCCAACCAGGTACACACTACTCTGCTTCCATCCTCTGTGGGACGGAACTAGGAGAGGAGACATTAATTTTAAAAGCACAGTGAACACAGTCTAACTGTTTTGATTTCAGTTAGAAACAGGAGGAAGAAATAAGTTCTGCCAGATTTAAATATAGTTACGCTAAAGGATCCATAATTTTTTAAGTGATAATCAAAACTTCCAAAAAATACAATAAATTGATGCTTTTTGTATGTTTGTCTTGATCCTGGCATCAAAAATCAAACATTTATAAAATGCACCATGAACTCATTTGATTTTGATTAGGGATGCTCCAATCAGGGGTTTTTTTGCACTGATCACTCATGAGGGCCGATCACTGCCGATAACAGATACCGATCATATGGACTGGCTGTTAATTTTTTGATTTAGGTATAAATGCTAGTGGCTATATAATCTGACAAAAAGGAGCTATAAAATCACCCTAATTTAGACAAAACATGGAAAAATCTTGCAAGCACAATGCAGCAAGTGTTCCGGCAAAAGGACAACTGAAAAACCTGATATCAGTAATACAATACGTATTTAATCATTTCTCAAAAGCCTAAATTTGATTAGGTTATTGAGAACACTGTTTCACAACACTGTCTATAACAAATAATGTCATGTAAAAAAGAAAACAAAAGTCAAATGCAGGTTACATTCAAATATACTATCATAAGTTCTTAAATCAAAACAACTAGCTGATTATTTGACTCTTGTTTTTGAGGTGGAGAGGGGGGTTTCAAGTTGCATCCTGCAGCTACATTGTGCCTACATGTTTCTGTCTAAATTAGATGATTTTTATGGTTCCTCTTTGCCAGATCACATAGCATTTATACTTAAAGAGAAAAATTAACAGCCAATCCAGGTGATCAGTATCAGCATCAGTGATCGGCAGGGATCGGTTTCATGGATGATCACTTTTGGAATCAGCAGGAAAAAGCGTGATCGGAGCATTCCTAGTTCTCATTGATGTAGACACATGACAAAAATTGCATTATTTTGTTCGGAAAAATAGCAGCTTCCAGCTCTCTATATTTCACCTGGCTGTAATATTATGCCCAGGTGAAATATTGATTCATTGGGGTAGAAGAAATACATTCAGATAGTCCAAATTTATTTAATCTAGTCCAATTAATCAAATTATTTTTTGGGTTATTTACTCAGCCTTCTGACTGTCATACTCATCTGGGCGAGTGTTGGCAATTGTGAGCTGCATTAAGTGCTGTCTGACTGCTTCACATCATTTTTATCTGCAGTGAGCCTCAATAACTCACCATACTCCTTTAAATGCTTGTTTTTTAAACGTCATATTAAATTCATGGTGTTGATGCAGTTTGACATGCATGCTTCTCCTTTGAGGTATTTTTACATCACAATACACAAACTTCATGTCACTCTCAGAGCGCAACAGTTCCACTCAACATTGCTAAGGATTTGATACGGTGCGATTGTGCAGTGTGAAGTAATGGGCGGGGTGCTGTGGTAGCGCATGGGTTAAGCACAACCCACATAAGGAGGCCTTAGTTCTCGACGCAGCCATCACAGGTTCGTCAAGGACTAAGGTCTGATGAGACAAGACTTCCCCCTTCTCTCATTGCCCACTTTCCTGCCAATTCACTACCATATAAAGGCCACTAGAGTCAATAAAACCTTTAACAAAAAGTGAAGGAATGGGGGCGATACACGGCACACAGGGCTGCCTGCAAAGTACAAGATACAGATGATTGGTTTTTGTGATCAGCAACAATACACAGTGATCGGCAAACACCAATCACATTTTTTCATGGAGTGTGATCATTATCAGCCACCGATAATGATCAGTGGCTGATCGATCGGCACGCAACTAACTGTAATATCTGTTTTGCAACGTCTAGATTCAGTCCCGTCTCAGGAGTGTGCACTGCAGCCAGAAAGGTGGGGGAAAATAAGCATCCATGCATAGAATGTTTCTTCTGTATTATTGTACTATTTAAAAAGAGCAAACAGTGCAAGTCTTCATCTGAACTAAATGAGGAAGACTTGATCAATTAATCTCTCAATAAAATGTCCTCATTTATCCTTCTTCTTCCCATCATCATATGGATTGTTGATAAAGAGGAAACTTTTGAGGTGTGAGGATCAAAGTGTACTATGCTGGCAGAGTCATGACTGATCAATATTATGTGATTAGCCAGCACATTACTTAGTGCCCAGGTCCAGCTGTGGAAGCCAAACACAATCTGCTGGATGAAGAACGGCAGAGATATTTTTGTATCATTCCTCCACGCCTTTCAACTCATCTCATTATTACTTCTGCGGAGTAGCTGGGAATTTATTGATCCCAATATCCATTTCTCACTAGGGATCAGAACAACTCCAAAGTCACTTAGAGCTATTGATTGTGGTTTCCAAAGTCAAGTGTGATGATTTTCAAGTAGATCAAAGCCTGAAGGAACTCTGCTAACCAATAGCTTCTTTTGTACAAAGCTGATGATAAATGCCTATTTACTCAGAAGATGCAATTTTGCTCATCATTTCTTTGTTTTAATTTGCAATGTGTGAGATGCAGAAAGCACCTCCACCACACTCCTTTTGCTGGTCAGTCTTTTTACTCCAGTAGCAGACAGTTGGCAGACCAGATGATCCCACGGTTTCATCTCTAATCTTGTCTGTCTCTTAAAAAATAAACTCCCACCCCTCTGACTAAATCTCTTTATAAATAATCTGCTGGTCATCTTCATTAAACACTTAATCCACTTGTGAACCTGTGTCTACTGCAGTGTTTTTCTAGCAGTACCTGAAGAAGGTAAAACTAAACCTCAAAAGCAGTTCAGAAATGTCAGGTTTCACACACTTGGCTCTTTCTTTCAGTGTTTAACCATGTCTCTTTCCCAGACAAAGCCACTGGCCAAGTATTAATTGCTTCTGTTTAGATATGTTTTCTCTACTAGATAAAGCCGCTAAAGGAGCTACTGTTGCCATTAACTTTTTATTTTTCTTTAACTTAGAAAGTACACCTGGATCCGTGCTTCTGCTTTTAGTGTGTATAATCTGTCTTTTCAAACACCCAGCCAGTCCTGGCAGATGGTTGTTCACAATGAGACAGGTCTGGTTCTGCTGAAATTTCCTTCCTGTTTAAAAGGTAGTTTTTCCTCTCCATGCATGGCAGAGATCCAGTTCCTTTAAATTATACAGATATACAATATTAATGATATGCATACCAATAAGATGAAATCCTAAACACAAATAGGATTTGTCAAAAGACTCATTTTGTCCTAGTTTAACACAAGAAAATCTAATTGAGTTTACAATGTCAACTGGTCAAAGGTTATTTCATGTAGGGAAGCCCAGTCAACTGCATCAAGTCACTGACTTTGCAGAAATCCCCTGGGCCTAACTCTTCAGAAATCAATGAATCCACTTTGTCAACAGCCATGCAGAAGCACATGGACCGTCATTCAGAGGAGAAACACAAGCACCACTCAGTTAGAGCTTCTGTAAATGCCCTGAAGAAGGGGAGAATTTTAATAAAAGAGCCGGACATGGTACTTCTGCTCCAGCGGTTATTATTATCTAAGGAGGCAGTTCCGGTGCTCTTCACTATAACTAGCGCAAGCGCTAGACTCCCCCTGCTGGTTGAATTTGGCCACTGCGGGGGGCGCTGCTGAGCACCGGCTATGTAGGACGTGTTTTGCTGGTGCTCCGATGGGATACGTGTCTTAAGGTACATTTTTCACCTCCTTACACTCTTTTATGAAACAAACTGGACTATTAATGAATGAAAATACATATCTGATGTGCAACCTGTAAGTATCGTAGTTAAACATGGGGAAAAACGACAAGGCTGCTCGCAGCAAGGCGGACCACGAGGCTCCTGCTGAACCAGATGCTAATAGCACACTGCTAACCAAGATGCAGGAGATGCTGAACGACTCCCGCATGGATCTCATCAACAGGTTTGAGAACATTGTTTCGAATGTCGTTAAGAGGGAGATCTCAGCCGCTGTGACACCGCTGGAAGCTAAAATTGCCTCGTTTGGGTCTGCTATACACGATTTGGAACGGGCCGCTAACGATCAGGACGGGTGGCTAGCTACCCTGGAGGCCTCGGTTAACTCGTTGAATACATTGGTGGACACGCTGTCCAAGAAATGTGAAGACTTGGAGGGTCGCTCCAGACTAAATAATATCCGCCTTGTGGGTGTACCAGAGGGATCCGAAGGTCAACAGCCAACGAAGTTTGTATCAACGTTGCTTCAGGATCTGCTCGGCCTTGATGCTAAGCCTGTCCTTGACCGGGCCCATCGCACATTGCGGGCCAGGCCAGCGGAGGGGGTCCCACCGCGCCCCTTCGTTGTCCGTGTCAACCTGTTTCAAGAACGGAATGAGATTCTGCGGAGGGCCCGTGAGTCGTCTCCCCTACTCTACGAAGGAAAACGTGTGTTCATCTTCCCCGATTATTCAACCTCGGTTGCTAAAAAACGCGCATCGTTTACGAAAGTGAAGAAGGAACTCCACTCCTGTCCTGGAATCAAGTTCAGGTTTCTCTTCCCTGCAACATTACGGATCACTCTTCCCAATGGGCAAGTTCGCAAGTTTGAGGACCCAGCCCTTGCTGCAGACTTTGTTGAGAAAAACATTAAAAATGTGGTTGATCCTGCCTCAGTTTAATTCAGGAGGTTCCGCTACCCAGTGATGGGATAATATTCTGTTTGGGAACTGTAATACTCTGTACAATACAATTACTATTATATTATATTATTTTATACTTTATTGCTCTCAACAATGTTTTTTTTTTGTGAACTTTGTGTATACACTGTGGATGTAATTCCTATTTTGGAAATTTATTTCTATTTTATTCCTTTTGGATCTTATTGATACAACCCAGTGGGCCTTTGTGTGTCCGATTGCACATTAGCTGTTCATGCTTTATAATATAGTTCATGTTTCTAAAAACCTACTGTTCTATAGATGGTGTATTCTTTACATATCGGTATATTTACATCACATTCCCAGGAGAGTATGTCAGTAGTTAAGACTACTTTTCTCTTTTAGTCTCTAGTAGGCTAGATGCTGTTTTTTTTTTTTTTTTTTTATGGGGTTTCGCGCATCTCGTTTGGGGGGGTGCTTCGGCGAATGGTTTGTTTGGGGAGGGCTCCAGTTTACGGGTGGGTTGCTACTTCGTTCTTTTTGTCTGTGTATGTCTCCTTTTTTTTTTTTCTTTTTCTTTTTTTTCAGGTGACCAGGGTGATTCTTGTTTACTTTTTTGTTTTACTCTGACCTATGGCTGATCTTCATTTGACACCAGCTGCAGCGGTAGGACGAGAGATCCGTTTCACCAGCTTTAACTGCAGGGGGCTCAACAATCCTGTAAAGCGTAGCAAGGTACTACATCATATGCAACAGTTGGGGGCACAAATAGCTTTCCTTCAAGAAACACACCTTAAGAACGTGGACCACGTGAAGCTGAAGCGCAGCTGGGTTAGTCAAGTTTATCATTCCTCTTTTAACACTAAATCTAGAGGAGTAGCTATTCTTATCAATACATCTGTTCCTTACGTGCATTCTCAAACCATCTCTGATTCCTGTGGTAGATATGTTATTATCACTGGTACCATTTGCAATATCCCGGTGGCATTGGCTAATATATATGCTCCCAACTATGACAACGAATACTTTTTTAAACATGTTTTCCAGTCACTTCCAAATCTGTCCACTCATCACTTAATATTGGGAGGTGATTTTAATTGCTGGCTTGATCCTCAGCTGGATCGCTCGTCAATAAACATAACTATGCCTTCGCGCTCATCCAAAATGATTAACTCCTTTATGTCCGAATTTAAGGTTTACGATGCCTGGCATTTTCTTCATCCCTCCCAGAGGGTTTACTCGTTTTTTTCCCCAGTCCACCACACCTTTACGCGTATTGATTTTTTCTTGATTGATAATAGATTGCTATCCTCTCTCACTGGGTGCAAATATGATGCAATTGTTCTGTCAGATCACGCCCCAGTTTCTATAAATATTAGATTTGACTCTCATCCCATTGAGCGGCCACCGTGGAGGCTAAGCACCCGTTTGCTATCAAATGAAAAATTTGTATCGTTTGTGACACGACAAATAGATTTTTTTATAGAAAATAATAGAGGACCTGAAGTTTCGGCCTCACTACTCTGGGAGACACTTAAAGCTTTCATCAGAGGGGAAATTATTTCCTATGCAAATTATGAAAATAAGCTGCGTAGAGAGAGAATTATTACTTTGACACGCCACATTTCTCAAATTGACAACTTATATGCAATATCACCTTCTCCCACTCTGTTCAAGGATCGCCTTGTGTTGCAAGCTGAGTTTGATGTTCTCATGACACAACATACTACTGAGCTGCTACTTCAATCTGGTGCTCAGTTTTATGAACATGGAGATAAGGCTGGTAAACTCCTGGCTCATCAAATTCGACGAGTGTCAGCCTCCCGCCACATCTCTCAGATCCAAACTACCCAAGGGATCACAACTAACCCAATGGAAATTAATTTGGCCTTCAAAGATTTTTATAGGACTTTATACTCCTCAGAATGTACTCCCTCTGTAACCGATTTTGATCACTTTTTTAACGATTTGGAAGTCCCTATCATCGATCAGGATGTAGCTGACAATCTTGAGAGACCTATTGTCATCTCTGAACTCACTGAGGCAGTTAAGGCCCTGCAGGGGGGTAAATGCCCAGGCCCCGATGGGTACCCTTGAGTTTTATAAAATATTTTGGGACAAGCTTTCTCCACTACTTTTAGAGATATACAATGAATCTTTGACCTCTGGGCGCCTACCTCAGACCCTTAATCAGACAGTTATTACTTTACTTGCTAAAAAGGCAAAGACCCTCAACTCTGTTCTTCATATCGCCCGATAAGTTTACTTAATGCTGACTTTAAACTACTAGCAAAAACAATAGCACTAAGACTAGAAACAGTACTTCCCACTGTGGTTGGGACAGATCAGA
>CAEFZY010027451.1:0-27456 GCA_903066815.1 Brachyrhaphis roseni
GATGTGAATTAATGTGTGAGCAACTGACAACCTCAATTTCCCTATGGGATTAATAAAGTTTAACCTAACCTAACCTATTTCACTCTCTGCATCAATTAGAAAATGTTAAACAACCAAGGGGGGTAAGACATTTTCCCTGGGGTATCACCGTTTTTCTGTCTATCTAGCCCTGAATATTACGTCAATGAAATGTTCCACGAATGGATGCAAGACGTCCTGGTCGTCACTCTGCCACAGAGGAACTACAGCCACAGCTCAGACTCGTCGTACATCAACACGGTGAGCAGACATCCAACGAAGACCAGACAGTAAAACCCGTTTGAAAATATTGTTGATTAGTTTGATTTCGTTTGTCTTTCGTTGCATTGGGCAGATAAATGACTACGTGGCTGGATATCATGACGGAGTTCTGCTCTTTGGACAAGTGCTTAGAGATCGGCGGATGAGCAACAAGCTTGGCAGAAACTCTGAAGACGTCAATTACAACCCGTTTGCAAACATGACTATCGAGGGTGAGCCGCGCTGTCAGCATGGCAGGAGAATCAGACGCATCAGCAACAAGAAACTTCAAGACAACAAAATACTAACTCTAAACTAAACACAACTGATTAAAGAAACAATAACCAGGCAACAAACAGCCAATAATTAAACCTTACAAATACAAATAACTATCTGGATCTCAGTCTTTTAGAGGGTGAATGACAAAGGACTTTATGGCCAACTTTAGTGCCAATATTTTACCTTAGAGGGTAAAATAGATGGGATGTAGAGCCAGAAGTGAGATAAATACTGTGATCAGCCGACTTCATCAACAACCACAGCTCAGCTTAGATACTGACTCGCAGAATTAAAACCATAAATTTATCAAATCTTTGGACTATTCAATAAATGGGAGTTCAGGCTCCATTTTACCTGTATATGTACATAACAGAAAATAATATTTATTATTATAATAATAATAAAAGTTATTCCAAACTGTTTGTGATTGCAATCTGACAAGACGTTTATTGTTTCGGACTGAATTTTGTGGCCATTCATTCATTCATAGTTATTCCCTAAGGCAGTGACTTGTATAGTGGGCGTGGCTTATGTATGAAAGCATAATCTGACCTTTGACCCTTTCCAAAAGAACCTCCTTCTTCTCCTCGAAAAGCTTCTGCAGTCGTGAAGTAAGTTGCTTTTACCAGACAGGGCCTCAACTGTCTCAGAATATTTTAGAAATTTTATGACAAATTCTGTGATTTTTAGTAAGTTTCTTTTCATTTGGTTGCACTTAAATGTTTCAGATCATCAAACAAATTTTGGTATCGGACAAGACTTTCCAAATCAGGGTTTAATCTCTTTTTTAAAGACAAAAGCTGAACAAACCAAACTGGGAAACGGTGATCACCCTCTAAGCCAAACGCTGGCGACAATTGCCATCAAGTGTGACTTAATATTCATTTTCATTCAGCCACATTAGAAAGCATCCAAAGCATCCTGAAGCAGATGTAAATGCCGACTTTGACTAGGCCATTCCAGAGACTTCTTTGGTTTGTTTATTTATTTTAAACTGTTCAGAGATGTGCTGTATTTATTGCAGTTTAATAATGTTTGTTTATGTGTTTGTTGTTGGTGCAGGTCTAGGAGGACACGTTGTGCTTGATGAGCACGGAGACAGAGACGTGAACTTCTCCTTTATTTACACGTCAGTGAAAACCGGGAAGGTGAGCTCACGGTTAGTTTACCAGCCAGCGCAGCAAAAACACCAGGAGCGTGTGTTTTGATTTCATTTTCTCTTCTCACACAGTATGAAACTCTGCTGGTGTTTGATTCATCACAAAACAGAACCATTGAAACACACCCGAACCCGGATCTGGGCTGGAAAGGCCACCAACTTCCTGATGATGAACCTGACAATCCAGAAGGTAACAAGTGTTAAAGTTTCTAGAGCAAATATCTGAGCTCACTTGAAATAAGACAAATGACATTTTAGCACGATACAGGAGCTTGTTTTAAGTCATATCCTTTATATTGATGAAAAATGTCTGGGTCACTTATAGCGAGACGTTTTTCTCATCTTCTAAATGAACTTTACTTGTATCTTAGTGTCGTCTGATCTCACTTGTACTAAAGTATTTGCTCTAGAAACTAGACAAACATACTTGGTAAGATTTTGGGTTTTTGCAGCGTAGGCTTGTTTCACATCTGATACCTGGAAATAAAACTGTTTTCTTGATAAAATAGTAAAATTGGCAGCAGTCAGAAAAAGTGTAAAATAGTAAACTGCTCTTCATGTTGCATTCATTTAAGATTCTGATAAATGTTTGATTCCCAGCTGTTTTCGTTGGTGGAAGTGCCGCCTTGAATTTATGTAGCTTTTTGTTAGCTGGAAACCCCCAAAGAGAATGACTTATATCACAGATACTGACTGCTAATACTTAGTCCTCACAGCCCCAAATACAAAATTAAATGTAATAAGTCAAAGTCTTTATTATTGTACCATCTTTCTGTCACTTGTTCTTTTGAAAACAGTGTTTTTTCGGATTTGTCAATCTAAAATAAAGTGTAAACTTTTTAACAGAGCGATGATAAACAGATTCTTTAAAACTCTGGACACCGACTTTAAATCAAAAAGTGGTTCACACTCATGCAACCACATCAGTTATTTATTTCCCCTTTTCCTTTTTCTATAATATGCTTCCCAACCTGAATCGCACAGAGAAATGTAACATCACATTAAGAGAAGTTGGAAATTATTTCTCATGGTCTCATTTAACATGAAAACTTTTCAGTTGTATGTTGTATGATAAAGATCTACATTTTGTTTAACTAATGTGTGTTTTTCTTCAGACTTGGGTACGCAGGACGTGATCGTGATCGTTTTGGGTGTCAGCGTTGTCGTAGTGACCGCCATCGCCCTCATCTTCTACAGGTGAACACCGGAAACTTTTCTCCTTTCTTGGAGCCTCTCTGAGTGACTACAGAGATAAACTACAAAAAGAAAAAGAAAAGAAGAAGAAGAAGAAGACATTTTGTGACTGAGCACTACTTGACTAACCCGACTGTTTGTCTGTGAACTCTGCCAGGCAGAACAGGAAGGAGCGTCTGATGCAGAAGAAGTGGTCACACATCAATCCGCACCTGATTGGTCCTCTTGATGAGAAGGAAGTCTCTCTGAAGGTCAGGACTGTCGTCCAGTAACAAACCGAACCTCTAAGCTGGTACCAAATAAAACAAAGCCAAGTGAAAAGAGACATGAGGAATCTTTATCGTGTACAACAGGGCCAGTACTGGCTTTTCAGGGGCCCTAAGCAGATTTTCATTTGGGGCCCCCCATACTAGCTGCTTCATCATTCCTACCGCACTGCTGCTACACACCTGCTACCATTAGCATCATTTGTTATTAGCTTACATCATGTCAGTGTTATTATGGCTACTGATTTTAGCCTTACAGGAGTAACAAACTCAAAACAGAAATTTTGATTTTGAAATGCAGAGTGGTAGTTAAGTGTGCCGTATTATCTCAACTATTTGAAAGTAACATCAGCTGATTAACGCCAAATTTACAGTAAACAATAAAACAAGCTTAATATCTTATAATCTAAAAGTGGCAGAAGAACAGAAAGAGATTAGCTTACTTTGTGTCACAACAACAATAATAATCCTTATTGTGTAATATGTTTAATAGCATTTAGTGTGTATTATGTGTGTATGGGGCTTTTCTTTCTTTTTTTTTTGCATCTAAAAACACTGTATTTTATATAAAACTATATTGTACATAGATAAAACAATATTTACATTGAAAATTATGAATTTATAGTAGATTTCTTTGGGAAGAACAGAAGACTACCTATTAATGTATCCATCTGTCCATTTGCATTAGTAAAATAATTTTTCTGTAGTGATCCATGTTGAAAAAAAAATTTAGTTAATCTGTTCCATGTAACCAAATTAAGTTTGTCAAACTTAATTTATTTACATTTGCTTAACATGACAACTTACTAAACTTAATATGTTTACTTGGACAAATTTAATTCAATTATTTTAACAATTTAGTTTTTTTAAATTGGATCCCCTGTTTTTCTTTTTCAGTGTTCTGTAGAACTGTTCAGATAACATTCATGTGTTAGAATGGTCCAGTCAAAGTTCAGACCCTAATCCAATTGAATTGAATTGGTAAACATTGGTTTATGTCGTTTGTTTTTTTTTTCTGGGTGTGTAGCATCTATTAAATTAATGAACGTGACAGTCCTTTCATAATAATCTGTCAATTTAAAAATCCGTGTTTGTTGTTTTTGGGACAGATTGACGACGATAAGAGGAAGGACAGCACATACTTCAGACAGCGAGGCTGCTACGACAAGAAGGTAATTTTATTCCTGCTTCCAGAAATCCATCACTGGATTGTAAACTAATAGTGATGCATGTTTTCAACATCCTTCCCAGCCTGTGATCCTGAAAGAGCTGAAGAATGCAGAAGGAGATTTCACTGAGGAGCAGAAAATTGAGCTCAACACTGTGAGATCCTTTGAGTTTTATCCAGAGGTTTCTACTAAAACACACAGCATAGATATAAATCTATGCTATGTATTCTGACATTATATGTGTTTGCAGCTGCTGCGGATCGATTACTACAACCTGGCCAAGTTTTACGGCACAGTGAAGTTCGAGTACGGCGTCTTCGGGGTGTTTGAGCTCTGCCAGCGGGGATCCCTCAGGGTAAGATCAGACCCCTCCTGTCTCTGGTTTCACTTTTATTTTCCACCATTTTCTGTGTTTATTCACTCTATAAATCCTTTAATTGTATTTCAAAAACACAGTCTGTGTCATTCATTGTGCTCAGCAAAACTGGATGGAGGAAAGACGGATTTTAAGTTTATAAAACGATGGAAAAAACATGTAGAATGCCTTCAAATAAATCTTTAATTTGTTATTGTAGTGACATATTCTCTCACTGATTTAGATAAGTCTGCCCTTTAATTTGAGTGAGAAAAAAACATTTATATTAAGAAATAATTGGTTTTAATAACTGAAGGTAAATGGAGATAGTGCAAAGTATTAACAGCTGCTATTGATTCTTGTATCTAATGTCATTTTGAAATAATAGAATAAAATAATGTAATTGTCCCTTAGCAGAGAAATCCATGTGAAAACTGACAGACAAATTAAAGCTGGCAGATTCACACAAGATCAAACATTAAAAAAAGAACTAAAGATAATACAACTTTTTTTTACATTTATACAAAATCTGATTAGTTTTGACTGAAAGAATAATATGTAAGCTCACAACTTTTATCTTAAAGTTCTAGTTATGTGAGTTTAGAGTCCAGACGGCCACATGAATATGTACTGCGGGCCAGATTTGGCCCCTGGGCCGTGAGTTTAACACCTGCACTGAACAGGATGGATTATTTACAACATAACAAAAGTAATACCGCAGAGTTATTAAAAGTAGCATGTTAAGACTGAAGGAGATGTGCAAAATGTGTTTGTATATTTTTAAATGAGTAGGGAGACTTTTTTTTTTTTTAAACACAAAATAAATATATAGAACTTAAAGGTTGTTTTTTTGTTGTTGTTTTTTCAAAATGTCCTAATGTGAGATTATGTTGTACAGTAAGAAATAAATGTACTTTGAGGTATTTTATGCATCTTTTACTCAGGGTGCCATTAAGTGTAGCCGGTATTGTTCATGTTTGGTACAGCTACTCAGGAATTTACGTTTATCCCACTTTTGATGTTGCCTAAAATCTGCAGCTACAACCATTTCTGACCACGTTGCTCTGATGATCTCACTTCCTGGAACCTGACACACATCCTGTTACTCAGTGGCCTAATTTCCATGCCGCCCCTAATAACCTTATTGCCTTCTTTATGATTTATGACACTCTGTGTATGGAGTGCTAATGGTGTGTGCGTGAATACACACTATCTGAGGTTTGCACACACACACACCCACACACCCCCCCACACACACACACACACACACCCACACACACGCCCACACACACACACACACACACACACACACACACACCTCCCCACGTGTCTATTAAGTGTTCCACTTTTTTCCATTCACCTAACAGAGGCCGATTGATAAAAGCCAAAGAAATGTACTCTCTCTGCGCTTGTTTATTTATTTTTTTCCCTCTTGCAGTACGTCCTCAGCGACAGGATCTCCTACCCAGATGAGACCTTCATGGACATGGAGTTTAAAATATCAGTCATGTACGACATCGCCAAGGTAACGTTAATATTATCTGGTGTCACGTTGAAAATATTTGCTTCGGATGTCAACAACTGAGCATTTTTGTCATGTACTTGATGTGACATCTACTCAACAAATGAAAGAAAAAAAAGATGTACCACCTTCATTAATTTAAAATAAAGTATTTTATGAATATTAATACAACATGACATCTTGAAGGATATACCATAAAACTTTCTTTTTTTTACATTTTGTCTCATTTCAACCACAAACTTCAATGTTTCTTATTGGAGTTTTATGTGAAACACAAAGTGGTGAAGCAGCTTCGTCCAGCTTCCTGTGGATCAACTCTGACAAAAAGCCTCCCCTCAGCATGATACTGCCAAAACCATGTTTGTTGGGATGTTGCGTTAAAAGTGATCTGCACTGTCAGTTTTAGTATTGCTGAAATCATGTTTCTCACATCGGACTCAACTTTCTAATTAGGTGATTATTAAAGGAATTGGTTTCTCTGGGCTTTATTTAGGGGTATCAGAGTTAATAGGACTGAATCAAATGCATCTTTCAGGTTTTGAGGGAATAAACCTTTTAAACTCTTTTTCATTCCACTTTACAATTTCACACTGCTTTATGTTGGTCTGTCGCATAAAATCCAGCTAAAACAACGAGGTTTGTGGTTCCTGATGCAGCAAAATGTGAACAAAAGTTTATTAATGCTTGTTGCAAAGCTCTGCAAAATATTAAATGGCATCTGTTTCACCCCCTTCCTCACAGGGCATGTCGTACCTGCACTCGAGTAGCATTCCAGTCCACGGTCGCCTCAAGTCCACCAACTGCGTGGTCGACAACCGCATGGTTGTCAAGATCACAGACTTTGGCTGCCACACCATCCTGATGGCAGGCAGAGGTGATTGTTGCTCTCTGGTCCTTCATCCTAAACCTGAGACTCTTGGACACTCAGCCTCTCTCCGTCGCTCCCTTTCAGATCTGTGGACGGCTCCGGAGCACCTCCGTAAAGACGGCGCCTCGCAGAAAGGCGACGTCTACAGCTACGGCATCATCGCACACGAGATCGTCCTGAGGCAAACCCCGTTCTACACCCGCTCCTGCTTTAACACTGCAGGCACGTCGCGGCTAAAACACTCTGCTCGTCTATTTGAGTGAAAAGATTTAACTTAGCTCATTTTGTGCGTGTGATCCAACTCCTATTAATATTTACGTTCCTCTTCTGCAATCTCTCAGAAAAACTGCACAGAGTTCAGTATCCCAGAGGAAACGGCTTCTTCAGACCGGACCTCTACTTTGAAGGAATATCAGACAGAGAAATCGAGGTAAACGTCACATTAACAAGCTGTTATTTCAAAACAGAGTGACTGTCCAAAGCGTGGCAAAGTTATGAATACACCTTTAACCTTTTTAAATGATCTCACATTATTTGGATTTCATGATAAAGGCCAAAACAAATTAGTGGATAGCTACAAAGTTAATTTTTTTAAATTCAAATAATGGTTGCTGTTGAATAAATCTGATTAAAGCTCTCCCCATCCGAGGGTAGTCTTTAAAGAACAACTATTTATACTGCAGTGAGACTTTATTGACTAGTTAAGTGACCTTTGAAGACATTTAGTTCCAAATTAGATTTTATTTAGGGCTGTCAAAGTAAAGTAAACCATTCCACTTCAAAATAGTTGGTCTGCCTATCGTATAAAATCCCAGTGAAATACATAAAGAGGTTTATGATTGTAACGTGACAAAGAGTAAAAATTTCAAGGAGTGTCTGTAACCTTGCCATGCACTGTAAACGTTATAAAAATATACTGTCTTTATCAGTTCCAGCTGAATAAATGACCCGTTGTTCTGCCTCCTGTGTGCTTGTGAACGCAGCTCTACATGCTGATAAAGAGCTGCTGGGATGAAGACCCTGAGCGAAGGCCAGACTTCAAGAGGATCGAGTTAATGCTGGGAAAGATTTTTAGGCACGTCGACACGTCTTAAACATTAAGTAAGGCTAAAGGTGACGTTCCAAGGCCAATTTTTAAATTATTATTATTTTTTTGCTTTTATTTCTACAGTAACTTGCACAATGAGGCCACTGAGACGTACATGGACAACCTGATCCGCCGCCTGCAGATGTACTCCAGGACTCTGGAGTGTTTGGTGGAGGAGAGGACGGCTCTCTACAAAGCCGAGAGGGACAGAGCGGATCGCCTCAACTTCATGCTGCTGCCTGGGTACGGCCATTTACTGAAAAACCCTGGAACAGATGAGTGAAAGCAGAGGAGATCCATAGCTGTACAAAATGATTTCTGCAACTTTTCCTTTGTTTTTTGACGCCTGGAGACAAAATAAAGTCGCTATATTCGCTCCTAAAAACTAAATATATCTACATAGTATTGCCACTGACTCTGTCTTTATTGACTGATGACATGGACACACACACATGCAGAGTGTCTACATGTTACAAATCTTCACATATAAATTGAAAATAATATGTTCCTCTCCCTGCGTTTGCCTAGTCCTGTGGTGCGCTCGCTAAAGGAGACGGGAAGAGTGGAGCCCGAGCTGTTTGAGGAGGTCACCATCTATTTCAGCGACATAGTGGGCTTCACCACCCTCTGCCACTACAGCACCCCCATGGAGGTGGTGGACATGCTGAACGAGATCTACAAGAACTTTGACAGCATCCTGGATCACCATGATGTCTACAAGGTAGCTCAGTGTAACAGCGCAGGGCTGGGAGCCAACCCGTTCTAGGGTAAACTTTTCCACCTGCTGTATCTTCTCGGTTATTTATTAATCCCGAATTTGTGGAGTGATAAGGTCAAGGTTAAATTACTTTAAAAAAACGCCTGATTTATTTTTCTAGCTGTTGTGTTAGTTATTTTTTCCCTTTGCCTTCAGGTTGAGACGATAGGAGACGCCTACATGGTTGCGTCGGGGTTACCCAAGCGAAATGGCGACAGACATGCGGTGGACATCGCCCACATGGCCCTCGACCTCCTGTCGTTTGTTGGGACTTTTGAGTTGCAGCACCTGCCGGGGATTCCTCTGTGGATTCGTATTGGAGTGCATTCAGGTACCAAATATTCCTGATTCTTCTACCTAACTACCTACAAAAGCATCAATAAATATCAATGCATTTGAAAACATGATTTAATGTCGTTGCTGTGTGCAGCTTAGTCACTTTGTGTCCTAAAGAGGCGTTTTGCAAATGTTTCTCAAGAGCATCATCTGTTTGTTGGGCTGTGGTTGCTGCACCATGCAGTCATGCGGCCTATGGTTACCTAAAAAAGTTCCCCCGAATATTGTGATAAACTTTAAGTCCATGTCGCTCATCCCTAATCTACGTCCAGGTCCGTGTGCAGCCGGCGTGGTCGGAAACAAGATGCCTCGCTACTGTCTGTTTGGAGACACGGTGAACACGGCGTCTCGCATGGAGTCCACAGGCCTGCGTAAGGACAAACGCACACGAGAAAACATCCAGTGATCCAGAAAAAGACTGTTAGAAAGAAACAGATCTCTACATCTGACAAGCGGTCTCCACTTTCTCTTCCAGCTCTGAGGATTCATGCGAGCCAGTCCACAATCAACATCCTGCAGAGGACAGACTGTCAGTTTGAGTTTGAAAAAAGAGGAGAGACGTACCTAAAGGTGAGATGATTTTTTTTTACTATCTTACATCCACACATGTACCAAGCATTGCATGTAAACTTGTCTGTGTTTTCCTGCCTCTCAGGGTAAAGGGAAGGAGATGACCTACTGGCTAACAGGTGTAACAGGAAGGACCTACAACCTGCCCACACCACCTACAGCGTGAGTCAAGCCTCTACGTTTACGCCAAACATTCAGATACGTTGCGTACGAGGATCTTGATCCATAATGATCCGTCCGTGTTTGTCTCAGGGAGAACTTCCAGAGGCTCCAGCAGGACCTGGCAGACATGATCGTATCCAGCCTGGAGATGCACCGAGCCGGAAGAGATAGCTTCGAAAAGAGGAAGACCTTGTCCACCAGAGTCCGCTGGAGAGACACCAATGGCGGCCTGAGGAAGGACAGCCCGCCGGAGTACTTCCACCTGGCCGTCACTGACAATCCCAGCACGTTCCTGTGACGAAGCGCGGAGGAGATTTACGGGAAAGACTTTGATAAGTCCAGTGTTTGGGACTAAACACCTGTTGGGACCGTTCTGCTGAGTCAGTGTGCAGAAGCAGCAGGTGGGTTAGCAGTGACATCATCTGTGTGATATCAGGGCTCTCTGCCCAGGTCACAGTCCTCCAAGGTTGAGAGAGCAGCAGGTTCTCGTGGCGATTACTGTAAGATCTTCAAGCACTGGGATATATTTCACTCCACAGAATGCATCTGTCAAACTGATTTGTGCTAAATTTTGCAGTCTTCATTTTTTCTTCTGAGCCAATACTTTGCACTCGATTCATAACATAATTTTTATCTAGACTTTAGCTTGAGCTTCGTGTAATCTGACACTAACGTCATTTTTCTCCAAGAAAAAGAGACGAGACAAAAGACGAGGGGAAACCGTCTTTGTTCACTTTTAAAGTGTTCTTAGTTTTTGTTGTCTGCAGGATTCATCGCAAAGTATGACTAATTATTTACCATGTAAATAAGCTTTATTTGCTGCAAACGGCAGTGGATCTGCATTCTCTTGCTAATTTAGTAGCTACACTTGCAGAAGTCAAAGTTCCAGACAGACATTTTAACTCATCACCAGCATGAACGCCCTCCAGTTTCTGCAAGCTTCTGGAATAATTCTGGCTAGATCTTTGACCACCAGATTACATTTAAAATAATTGTTTGTTTTTTTGGCTCTGTTTCAGTTTTTAAGTAAATTCCACAGATTTGCAATAGAAGTGAAGTCAAAGTCACTCCAGGTGGTTCATGCTGGTTTCCTTTCTGCTCCAAAACTAGTTTAGATGAACTCTATCCAAAAAATAATGGTGAAATATTCAGCCAGAATTATGTTAGGAGTTTACTGATTATGGAGAGGTGAAGAGTGCCAAATTACAATAAGTAAATAACTTATGTCATTAACTGTTTTGAAACACAAAATAAATACAATCATATTTTTTTTAAATGTAGAGTTAACAAAGTGCCTTAATTAAATGTATTAATTTAATTTTAAAAATACATATATTTAATGTTTCTTTTTCCAAGTTTATGACTGAGGTCAATATTTTCACTGTGTTGGAAACGTTCAACACATTTAAATAATTATGGTTATTTATTGGAAATTGGCACTTTTTACTCTACATAACTGATGGCTATGAAAAACATGTTGTCAAAGGACATTTATTCAAATATCAGTGGGCATCTACGTACATTTGAACCTATATGTATAGTTTTTGTCAGTGTGTGGTTTTAAGAAAATTCACACACAAAAATAAACGTATGCACCTATTTCTTTTTCGAAATCACTGAAGATGGATCCAAAGCATCTTTGGAGGCATCAGTGAACGCCCAAAACCAAAATGGCCTCCATGAGGAGGCTATGTAAATGTCTGACTGGAACTAAATGATGTTAGAATAAAAAACACAGAACAACTAAACCACTCATCCTCTGCAATATAGCATAAAGTTAGAGGAATTTTTCAAACAAATTTCTCCTGAATACTACAAATATGGCCACCGGGTGAGCGTGTATTGTTGTAGCTGTCGCCAGGTTTATCTTGTGAAACGCTGAGTCCATTTTTTCCTGTCTTGGCACATGGATGCTACCTTGTCTATAAAACATCTGAAATATTTTTGTGAGGATTTTTATTTTGTGTTTTATTAAATAAAGATTTTCAGTGTGGCACAAAAATTTTTAAGCATTTTGTGTTTTATGTTGTATATATATATTTTTTTTTAAACTTGCGTTTTCTGTACAAACTGCTTCAGTTTCAAGACATAGAAAGACATTTTACAACCCTTGTAGAAATATAGAAAGTGATATGTAATTCAGATCCTATCCAAAAACTATGGAGAATAACAATTATTTAAACATGAATGACACAAGTTTAGGCTTCGATTAACTGGGGGAAACTAAACGGCATCCTGGAGTTCTTGGTTTTTGTCCAGGACTGAAAAACAACTTTACATTGATCTATAAAACATAAGTAGACAAAGACAGATCCACCTTACACAACTCTACACGGTTTTGGCCGTGACTAACGCGGTGCCTCCCAGCTCTGTGGCAGGAAGTGGGACTCTGTGGTCGGTGACGCTGCGCTCCCTGCAGACGCCGAAGCCGTCCTCACATTTTGGGTTCGGCTGGTGCATCGGGTGACAGGAGCCATCCGCGGCTCCCTGAAGGTCCTGACCGTTTCCCTCCGACTGGGGCGCGTCAAACTTGTCTGCTGGTTCTGTTTTCTTCAGAACCTCCTGGACCGAATGCTCTGCAACACCTAGACAAAAATAAATGTGGAGTATTCGTACAGTTTTGTCTCTCGCGTAGGTTTCACTTCATGGTTTTGCCCCGTACTACTCAACTTCTTATGAAGTTTGTGCATGTTGTGAGAAAATCCCTCAGCATGACGCTGCCACTGCCAAGTTTCACTATAGGTGACGTATGCTGGCAGCAACTGAAACCGTCCAAAAAGCTAAATTGTTTTCTCATATGACGAGGTACCTGCTACTAAACTTTTTCTGTGTTGTCATGGCAACATACTCCTCCAGAAATACAGCAGCCATCTTGGCTGCTTCTCAGATGAAGGCTGTCCTCGTACGGCTATGTGGACGGCCATGTTATTCTAAGTTTGTAGTTTATTTTGTGTCTTTAACATTTTATTTTCAGATTTTCCATTAACACAAAAATAACAGACAGACACAAGACAACAGTAACGTTACACACCAACCAGTGGTTCGTCATATGAACAGTCAAAAAGGACAACAACAAAAACCAGCTGTGATTTATAAAAACAAAATGTACACACTGAGATCTGATATGATAGCAACAGTAGCATAACATTACTCTGAATGACAATCTGTTAACATATTGAATGACCAGGTTCTGCAGTACTTTTCTATTTTTAAACTGTATTAGACAGTGATGTATACAAATAGGATGAATGAATACAACGGATGCTGGACTCTCGTCAGTACCCTCCGTATTCCCTAAAAAGAAGAGGTTTAAATAAAATTGCAAACCAAATATTTCTGAATATTTTTTATTTGAGATCAAGACGTTTAACTTTAAATAAATCGCTCTAAACACTAACTGGCCTCGGCCAATCATCTGAACAATGTCGCAGCAGCTAAAAGACGTAATGCGTTTATCTGCATTCCTGTTTTCCTCGTGTGCAGAGGAACAAATAGAAAACCTATTCAGCGGGAACAAAACGAAACTGTCGTGACTGGAGCCTCCTCTGCCCGCTTTTAAGTTGTTTCCAGATTATTGAATTAAGCCCGCAATCATATTGTCATATTTATAACAGGAAGCACAAAACCTTCATGGCGGGTTTGGACCTCTGAGGGCTGCTGCAGCTGCTGATCTCTGCTCACATGGGAGATGCTGCCGGCTGCTTTCGTCAGCAAGGAGCTGCAGATTTCAACGGACTTTCTGCTCGCTGGATGGTCTCTCTTTACTTTGCTCCTTGCACTGCACTGAAAGTCTTACCAAGTATTTTTGGTCCACTTTCTACTGCAAATGTCTCAGCAAACTTTAAATAAGACAAAACTAACTTAAAAGTAACTTTTCAGCAAGATATAGGAACTTGTTTTAAAGCAATAATTCCTTAATATTGATTAAAAATTTACTAGTTTCACTGGCAGACTATTTCACTTATAATAAGACATTATTTCCATCATATAAGTGAAATAATAGTGGTACAATACCTTTTTCAGCAATATAAAGTTATTGACTTAAAACGGGCTAATATGTCTTTCTGAAAAATTATTACTAAGTAGAGGTGGGTAGAGTACTTCGACATATTTTACTCAAGTAAAAGTAGTCATCCAAGAAATTACAGAAGAGTAAAAAAAGTATTTTGGTAAAAAGACTACTCAAGTACTGAGTAACTGATCAAATGTCAATTATTTAATATTTAAAAATGACACCAACAGGAAGACAAAAATATAAACTTATGTAGAAATGTTGGTATTTTAGAGACCAAAATGAAAAGAATTTATATAAATAATGTTTAAAAAAATAACAAAATCAGGCAAAATAAATATATTTCCAAATTAATTTCTTTCAACATAGAACTTATGAAACTTTAACAAAAACCGCAGAGAGTTTCTGTGTCTGGTTAATTTTTGGTTCTTCGCTCAGTTGCTCACAATGGGTAGAGAATCCAGAACATTTACTCCAGTTAAAGTAGCAATACTTCATAATAAAATCACCCAAGTAAAAGTAAATAGTATAAATACTCCTAAAGTTATGTATTTTTACAAAAAAGTTACTAAATTAAATGTAGTTACTATACCAATTAACCTGACAGTTATGTTTCTGGACTGTGGGAGGAAGCCGGAGTACCCGGAGAGAACCCACCATGCACAGGGAGAACATGCAAACTCTGTGCAGAAAGACCCCAGGCCGGGAATCGAACCCAGAACCTTACAAGGCAACAGTGTTACCAACTGCAGCCCTTTTTAAGTAATATTCAAATTTATTGAATATGATTGAAAATAATTACTAAGGTCATTATTTAATTTAAGATTAAAAAAAAAAACATGGCAGAGTAATTCTATTTTTTTATATATATATAAATGTATAGAAACACTACAGGAGTTATTTACTGAACAACTTGATAAATTGAACAAATCAATAGCAGAAGTTGTTCCAGTTTCACCAGTTTCATTTTCACCAAAAATTAAAGGCTCACATATTAATAAAAAAACCCATTTAAATTAATGAATACATTTCCTTTTTATATAGTTTCCCCTCCTATGTTGATGCACTGGTGTTTCTTTGTTTTGTTTGTGTTTTTATTTTAGTTATCTTCTGCGAAAGATGCATCCATCCATTTTCTAGAAACCAGAATAACACTTGCTAAGATTTTGTGGTTTTACAGGGTGTGGAAAACCAGGTTGTCTCTTGTTTAGCTGGGGGGCAGGAGGCAGTTTTTATTTGCCCTGCCCCATCAACAGATGCTGAAACCAGAATATGCAGCAGTGACGACCCAAGAGACGCCTGAGGAGGAGAGAATAGAAACGGTGGAGTTTCTGCTGTGATGAGCGTCACGCTTCATCACCTGCCTGCCGCCATCTTGTTTCCTCAAGAAGACTCTCAGGGGCCCCCTCCCCGCCTCACTGAGAAAATCAGTTAAAAAACTTACTAAAATGTCTTGTATAGAATATCTTACTGAAGTAAGAATATGTATATTTCATTAAAAATATTTTTCTATTGACAACTTTGTTGGCAGACGCCATTTCTGAGTAGAATTTACTTCCACATATTCTCCCTTTTTATTATTATTTTTCAGTTCATTATGTAAAAACAACAATTGTCTGTTAACAAATGAAATAAACTGTTGTAACATTTGAGCTCACCGTGGTTTTTGCGGACTTTGGTCTGCCGTCTAAATATGGCAAACCAAATGGTCACAGCCAAGATGGCACCCAGAGTCACCAGAACCACGCAGATCCACAGAGTCTGACCCAGAAGTAACGCGTTCAGCGGTCCGGTCGACTTGGCGGGGCTGGTTTTTGTTGTGAGCGGCTTCACGATGGTCAGGACGGGCTCTGAGGAGAAAACGGTGAGTTTAACTCTCCCCACCTTAAAGAGGAAGGCAGGTCAACTCAGTGGGGGTCAGGGGTCACTCACCTGTTGGGGGCTGAAGCTTCTGGGTCGGTATCGCCCTCGTCTTGATGCAGGTCCGGAGGAGTTGGTCCCACGTCTTCCCCTCAGGGCAGTTCCTCTCGGCCATGGCTGCAGAGAGCTGCTGCTGCTCTCTCCTCTGGTGAAATTGTGTTTGCGACAGTAAAAAAATTAACATAAAGAGTTTATAAAAAGAGATTTGCAGAGGGGAGATGTGATGGGAGGATTAGTGAAATGAATGTAGGAAGCACCGGGTTTCAGTTCCCCCATTTGGTGGGAAAGAGTGAATCACTTTATGTGTCCCTGGAGGCCAGAGAGAAAACGTGTTGTTAAATATACATGAACGTTTCCTCTGTGAGTTGGATAGAAAAGTGTGAACTGAGGTCAACGTGTGTTTTTTAGTCCTATATTTAAGGTTAATTACCGTTAATTGCATCCCAAAATGACTGATTTTGATAATAATACTGCCTTCTTCAAGTCATTGGAATAGTTGGCAAATGAGATTATAACAACTTTTATTTTTTTAATTATTTGCATATTTGGCAAAAATGTTAAATAAGTAGATTTATATATATTATTGATGAAAGCAAATAAATTGTAGATCTGCCACGATGCTGGACGATAAATGATGTTTTTGCGATAAACAATATTGTTGTTTTGAGATCATTTTCAAGAAATATAATGGTAATGGTGTAATAATATGCCAAAAAAATGAACACATTCTCAAACATCAATAAACTTTAACTTCTAATGGTACTGGGAGACATTTTAAATATCCAAAATAAATAAACAAAACAACAGAAACAACAAATAAAATCAATTATGAAGTCTCTGTAAACTCATTTACCTTCAAGAAAAAGAGATAATTGAGATCAAATTAGGAGACTGAAAACTTTTATCATCCAGTTTATCATAGAAAGAGACAGAAAAAAGAGAAAAATGAATCATCCACATTGAAATTGAGCTTGTTATAATTTATCATGCGATTCATTTATTTTTTTGCTTAATGCAACAGGCCTGGTGAAACTTGAACATGTCAAAAATTATAATCAAGTAACAACAGTGCTACTCCAACATATTATTCAAGCAAAAGTAAAAAGTAGAAATTATTTAAGTAAGAGTTAAAAAAAAGTAGTTGGGGGACAAAATGCTGCAGTTCTGATTAAAAATAACCATTTAATATTTGAAAATTATATCATCAGATAAACCAAAATATAAAGTTATGAGGAAATTTTGATTTCAAGGTCAAAATGAAAATAACATAAATACAAAACAACAAAATCAGGTAAAAAATAATAAAAAATATAAATCAGTTTGTTTCAATTTAAGACTTTTGAAACTTTAACAAACACTGTTTCTCTAGAATCGGCTTCATGTATGAGTGTGTAGTGTGTGTGTGTGTGTCTCTTTGTTGCCGTGGTAATAGGTACCAAGCCCCCACCCTGGTGACCCAGCAACGTCAGGAAGGTAAAAACCAAGGCTGGATGGATGGTAGACGTTTAGTCAAATATCAAAACAAGACATGGTAAAAATTTAAAAGTTTATTAAAAAGCAGGATCCATTAAATGTTAACGATATACATTGTGCAGCAAAACAATCAGGTTAGGAGAAAAACAAACCTGAGATGTTGCTTCTTTGGCATAGCACAAGACTTACAGTGAATAAATCACGTCAGCAGAGAGAATCAGCACCTATTGCACAGTTTGATTGATTATGAAGATAGTGTTCTGCATGCATCAGGAGATTCAAGTGTTTAAAAAGTAACAGGGCATCGATTTGGCACTTTTATTAAATCAATAAAGACGCTATCAGTGTTCAAGGCAATAAAGGAAACACATTCAAGGAATCATTCAACTCAACCTGAGTGTAAAAGTGAGAGAGAATCTTATTTTGAAGCTTTTTGGGGAGTTTAGCGACCTCTGGTCAAGCAGAGAGAAGTTTTGTCAGATTGTACCTGGAGCTCTGAGGATTCATCTCACAAAAACTATCAGGGAAGACGGCTTTCTTTGTCTCTCAACACACACGCAGCTCATGGCTCAAAGAGAAGAGGCTGCATTTTGACAAACGTGAAGTTGTAGTACTGCGGCAGGCCCTGGTGGCTGATGCTGCTGAACTTGTCCCAGGTGAACGGAGGCAGGCCGCCCTGCGTCGTCGGCCCGTTCACCGCCTCCGCCACGAAGTCCTTCGCCATGTTCAAATCCGTCACCTGGACGGGAAGAGAACCGGTGAGCAGAAAATCAAAACAATAAAAAAACTAATCCCGCACACGGTGGTGTTTTTGGTTTTACCTTAGTGTCATAGCAACCTCCAGGTGAGGGCCTCTCAAATCTCAGGTCGTTACGGCAACAGATGGTTTTGCAGGGGTTGCTCTCAGAGTACACGTCTTTCTTGTAGTCTAAAAAAAATGACTTGTTGAGACTTTTGGATGGATTATTGAACCTTTGCAGGAAACCTTTACACATTTTGTCCCATTATGAACTACTTTGTGTTGATAAAGTAGTGTATAATCTGTTTTGTGGCTGTGATGTGATAAATCATGCTAAAGGTTCCAGCGGTCTGGGTACTTTAGTAAGACCAGGTTACATCATAACAACCTGACATTTAAACAGGTGTGTGAATGAGAGTCTCTGATGCCATAAAGCGACATGGAGGAACTCACTGTTGAACCTCATGATGTATTTCAGAGAGTCCAGGTCCTTCACGTTGGCCTGGTCGCGCCGGAAGATCTTGGCCCTGGGGCAGAGGTCATAGGAGAAGTCCTCTCCGTACTTCTCCCACATCGTCCCGTATCCGCTCAGGACGTAGATGTTCCGGTGGAAGGGAACGTTGTAGGACGGCCAGTAACCTGCGGGCGGAGAGAGAGGGAACGACGCGCCGTACGGGTCGGTAAGGCGAGCGGCGTCAGAAACAGAAACCGGGCGATGCGGTACCTCTGCGCAGAGCTTGCGTCTGGTCGGAGAACTCCACCAGGCCGGGGATCTGCTCCACCACGGTCAGAGCGCCGTCATCAATGCTGACGCCCAGCTTCACCTTGCTCCTGTCCACCACCATGTACTGGTTGTTGTAGGTGCCTGCAGTGAAAAGTTAATTTAACTTTACATTCTTAGAGAAAAATTAAAAAGGAGTATATAGGATTATTCCGTACCAGAGTTATATTTGGAGAAGGTTTTGGCCCATTCCTCTCCCGTGTGAGCCAAGCTGTGAGACAGCCTGACCCTCTGCCACGACAGCAGGCTGTTGGGAGTGATTTGGTCAAACAGGGAGGAGTTGAAGACATTGTTGGTGGTCTGGGTCATCATCAAGCCGCTGCCCAGGAGGTAGAAATCATCCAGAGACACCAGGAAGCCTGGAGAGGCCAAACGAAGGATGGATTTGTCATCCGGAAGAAGACGAGAGGCGGGCGGAGAAGACCATCCAGGGCGTTTAGTTACCCGGGTAGCTGCTGAAGGACAGCTTCCCGGTGGCTGTGTGCGGCTCGGCGATGTTGAAATCCCAGTGCTTGTAGATGCGCATGGTGGCAGCGTATGTGTACCAGCTGGAATGGGCAAACAGGAGCTCCTCATAGCCTGGAAGCATCTATAGAGGAGGAAGAGGTCAAATTGTAAAGTACGGTTACAATATGAAAACATATTTCCAGATTTACTTGTTTCTGTAACTCATACTTAAGTAACATGATATACTATACTGTCAGTCTATAAAAAAATATCTGACTGAACATGGATAGTCTTCCCAGGATCTTGTAGGGATGAGCATTTATCGTATCGCTTATCACTTATTGTGATAAATTTCTTATCACAATAAGAATTTTGATTTATTGTCACAATAAATCCAAATTAATGATGTTCAAAATAATCACCCAACTGTCTGTTTTGTTTGTTTTACTATTTTCTCCCCTGTTTGTTCAATGGGACTATCAATACATTTGAAAATATGATTAAATGCAGTTACATGTGTGCAGCTTAGTGATGCAGATCATCAGTCTTTATGTGACCAGTGTCCAAAAGAATCGTACTACAAAAGGGGAATGTTTCTCAAGTATTCATGTTTGTGGGGTTATGATTGTTATGTCATGCAAATCATCTTTTGGCAATAAAGAGGTGATCATTGTTTTGCAAAAATAACTTGACTAAAAATGATTTTGGCCATTATTTCAAGAAGGTGACGATATTGATATTGATTGATTCTGATCAGGTATACTGTGCAGCTCTTGGTAAAATATGGAAATGAACAGCTGATATACCTGATCTGACCGATTGGCGCATCTCAGTCAGAAATATGTATGTCAGTACTTCCTATTTCAGCATGACTGTATGTCAGCTGGCACATGGCTGATGAGATATTTTAAGGAAGTGTGATTCATTCTGCTGCACTTTATTTCTCCTGAATCGGGTGAGCTGTCTGACCTTGATGAGTGCTGAGCAGTGACCCATCCCTGGAAGCTTGTAGTCTCTGAGCAGAGAGTTGGATCCGGGCACCAAGGCCGGGATCAGGTCCAGCAGGTCCCCTACCGCGTTTAGGAACTGGATGTCAAACAGCGACAGTGGCTGTGGGAAGAACGGCAGATTAGCAGCTGGTCAGGGAACAAACACAAACAGAACGCTAATCATGAGCTAAACGTTCTTCTGCTGACTGACATCGAGATGTACGACTGAGTATTAGAAGAATAAAATAAAGAGAATAAAGGCATAATATAATAACATGAGAATAACAAAATAATACTACAAAATAAAGTCGAAATAATACAAGAACACAATTGTAATAATAAGAGAAAAAAGTCCCAATTTTATTATATATATTACTACGATTCTAGTAATACTATGACTTTATTCTTGAAATATTCCGACTTTATTCTCATATTATTTTGACTTTACTTTCATACAACGCCATTCTTTTAATACTATGACCTTATACTTGTAATATTGTGACTTTATTCTTACATTGCTACAATTTTATTCTTGTAGTTTGTTTTTTTTCACAGCTTGGCCCTAATAATTGTAAAGTTGAAACGCAAGGCAAAAAATGAGCTTCTGTTGTTAGTTTACCAATTTATTCATCATGCAGGATGAATACATCAGCAGCACAATAAAAAGGTTTAATTCCAGATTAGACTACAAAATAACCCTGTAAAACCAACATGGTAGGATATTCTGCTGTTCCTTTAACTCTCAAACTCTACAGAGAGCTTCTAGAGCTTCCTCATTCTAAATATGAACATAGCGAAGCGTTTTGCTAACAGTGTGAGTCTGTGAGGTGAGGTGTGAATCGTATGTACGGCTTATCGACCTTCTTTCCCTGCTTCTTGGCCCAGTCTGCAGCGCCGGCCTGCAGGCCGTCCAGCTGGGCCACGATGAATCCGGCGTGTTTCCACAGAGGATCGGAGCTCTTGTTCAGCTTCACCTGCTCTCTGACCCACGCGTCCTGCTTCCTGCCAGGGCGACACTTCCTGTTTATTTATTACCCACTGTCACCTGGAACAAAAACTGTAAGACATTCCACAAACAAGCTGAGCGGAGTGTGTCATATGCTAAAAAAAACAAAAGAAAACGACCCTCTGAACCTCACTCAGTCACCTGTAAACAGGTCAGCGACATTCCAGAGTTAAAGCAATCAGATTCATCGACCTGCTTTGTTTACAGTGCAGCTGTTGATATAAAATACAATAAACATCATGTGACTGAGCCCTGAGATGAACTGAGAAGAGGATGTGAAAGATGATGACAGCGTATGTCAGACTGGGTCCTGTACTGGGACGGTTCTGCGGTTCTTACAGGGGGGGAAACAGAACACACTCACGACATGAAAGTCTTCACCGGCTCCAGGATCTTCGGCTCGGTGATCAGCTGCGGGTACATGTTGGTGTAGTGGTCCATCATCTGCCTCAGGAAAGAGAGTGGGGAGGGTCAGTACCTGAGGGGGTTCGCTGTCTGCTTCCAGGTTCATAACCTTTGAACTTTTCATTTTGTCAGCTTGCGAAACCAAAACCTTCACTGAGCCACCAGCAAAAAGTAGAACTGGAACGAAAGTGACAAACATATTCTCAAATTTGATCCAGGTATATCCATCTTCCTCTTAAATTCTGACCCACTTCCCTGCCTCACAGCATAATGCTGCCATCACCGTGTTTGTTCTTTAATGTTCTCTAACAAACGACTAAAGTCTTCATCAGCTTTGAACAGCTTCTCAGTTATTTCTTAAGTAACAAATCTCCCCGTAGCATGACGCTGCCACCACCATGTTTGACATGTCGGTTTATAAAGAACAGAAGATTGAATTCTGCTCAGAGGTGGCCTCTGTTTCCTAATAAAGTTACTTTTAAAGGTAATTAGTTGCACTATGTTTTATGTTTGGGTAAGAGAGTAGAGGTGGACAAATATAAATGCATGTTCAGATGTTTTTTTTAAAGATTACATTCATTCCTCCTCAACAAACAAATCAAGCTACATTCACATAAAGCACAGTGAAATGTTGACCAAACTTTACATGTTCAAAATGTTACTATTCCATGAAAAAAGCAATTCTGATAAGAATGAGTAATGATTGCTGATAAATAATGGTTGAGTCAACTACTCATAAATATTAGCTTTAAAACCTTGATTTATTTGGTTTTTGTAAAAAACTGGGCACTTATCAGTAATGATTACTAATTCGGTTGAAATTTGTAATAAATTGAATAAAATACTTTAAAGTTTGAGGTTGAAATGTGACAAAAATAAGTAAGTTTTCAGTTACACCTTTAATTTAACCACACATATTAACCGACAATGTGCGTAAAGCTTCTTACTGGGCAGAGAGGAATCCCTCCAGGTAACCAGCCAGGAAAAAGACCATCTCGTCAGTTTGGGGGGTCTTCCCGTATCCGGACCGGATCTCCAGGACGCTCCAGCCCGTACTGGACAGCGAGTCGTTCAGGTATCCGTACGCGTCGCCGTCATTCTCCATCACTCCTTCCTTAATTACCACCAGCTTTTGCTCTTGGTCCCAGTACAGGGTGGCGGCTGTCATCTCTGGGCAGAGATCCACACAATCACACATGAATATACTGGGAACGTTCATCAAACACAAATTCAAGCGATTCTTTGAATGCAATGAGTACTTTCATTTTTTAAAAACTTTGCTTTTAGCGTAGCAAAAAGTCCGTTTTTGTGACTTGGAGTTATATTTCATTCAGAAAATAGTGATCTCTAGTTTACTACGGATCTACAGGGAAGTGCAACTTTTAAGACGCATTCATGTGACTGGGTGTTTTATTAACTAAACTATAATTAATACGTCAAATCACAGCAAGTGAGTCCAGTTAAACGTATTTAAACACGGTTTTAGGCTGTCAACCAACCACCAGTCTGCAGGTTAAATCCCAGAAAAACTAAGCCAGTTTATCTTATACAACCACCGGTGATTATCCACACCGTCGACCTACTTACTGTCAGCAGCAGCGAAGGTCGTCGCCACATGAACTGAAAGAAAGATATAAAGCTTCGTTATTAACAGCATGTTTGCAAATAAAAAGGCAGCGAAACGTTAAGTCAGGAGCAGCATGAATACAACAAATGAACTAAACGAAGTAGAAGCAAGCAACGAGGAAATTAAGGGAGGGAAAGTCCTGGGCAGTTCGTGAGTCATGGGAGCGGAGCGCTTCCTGATTGGCTGGGAGCCCAGGGAAAGAAAAGAATCAGTAATGAGCATATAATCGAGTAAAATTGATTTCTTGGTTTTAAAAAGGTGAAAAAGACACTAGCATTCGTAAAAGGTAGTATACGTTTAGCCACAATGACATCAAAAACATGACCACCCCAGATGGGACTCGAACCCACAATCCCTGGCTTAGGAGGCCAGTGCCTTATCCATTAGGCCACTGGGGCATACACCAAAATGTTCCCTGGGCTACTATTAGTACCTGTGTAGCTGGAGCATGTATATACGGCTATTAAAAGTTTATTTTTTTATAAAGTATTAAATTTTTTGTTGTCAAAATAGTGCGAAAGAATCTGAATGCAAACTTTTGCATGGTCGTTTATTTAAATGCAGTGAAAAGCTCGTCTACTGCGACCAAAATCGTAAAAAATGGATTATGGAATGATGTACAATTTTATACTAAGTAAACAACACAAACCAGAGAATTTCAAATAGTTTTATTTTATATTTACATATCTTCGGGCATTGCCTTAGTAACAGGAATAAAGCAAAATGAATTAGAAAAGCTAAATTAACCGTCTTAAACAACAAACCATGAGCTTCTCGCAGTAGGTACATCATGTTTGTATGCATTTTGTTGTTAAATAGTTACATTATTTATTTTGAGGATAGTGTAGAATTTCAAAGACCAAACTTACTTTGAGATCAGTATATTTTGCAACTGGTGATTAAGTGCATAAAGATTTAAAAAGTCCTTCCTTACGGTACATAAAAGTAAACAAGACAAAAATAAAACGATTTACTTCAGCACAAAACTTCAACTGAGTGTATTACAGTAGTGATGCGAAATCTGGTGCATTGCTGCCATCCAGTGGTCACTTGTAGTATAACATATGGATTTATCTTTCCAAGAATAACTTTTTACAAACTTTTAAATATAATTTCGGCAAAATAACACAATAAATACAGTGATAGTGACCTGATACACAGCATTATTTGGAATGTTCATGTTTACACTTTCTTTTATGTATTGCTAACAGCATAGTAGGTCTGTGGGGTTGTATGTGCACCCAATGCAGCCATCCTTCTTGTTTTAAGTGTAAGGCTGGAATGGAAAAGCATAGCGTTATTTGCAATAGAATTGAACATAAAATAAATAAAATCTAATTAACGCAAGGTAAACCTGGCTTAATGTTTTCAAAAAGAGGTGTAACAAATTTTGAAGCTGGAACGTCTTTAGTTGAAACTCTGACATTTTGTAAAGCATGGGATTCTTAAGCTGATAAGTTTAAAGAAAAAAATGCAAAGTAGCTGAATAAGATGGTGTTGTACAGTGTCCAGCAAGTAATATAGACAGTAAAGTTACAACATTCAGTTTCATACAGACTGACAAACACCAGAAACCATTAGACTCCAAGAGAGACGATAAAAAAAAACAAAAGGCACACCTCAAACTTCCAGATCCCACTCTGACGTAGTAAACACGCTGCTCACAAAGTGCTAAAATAAAATCACCCACTGCTGTGAGTTGTGTTAGTGAGAAAAAGGAATATCAAAAGAGCAAGAAAATGGGTTTAAATAAACGATAAAACAGTAAAATGAGCACAAAGTCATGTTCAACGAAATGTTTTCGCTGCTGTTTAACAAGTTAAGAGTGCTCATATTAAACACACACACCCTCACACACACTCATTCATCATCAATCAGCTTCTCGGTGCCGTTCTCTGCCTGCGTGCTCCCTCCCTCTTCCCCTCCGCCGCCCCCGTCCTCCTCGTCTTCATCCGTGTAGGACAGCGACTGGCTGCTGTAGTTGATCATGGTGCGGGACAGGTCCACTTCGATGGGGAACACGTCCGCCTCCTTCAGGACGGCGTAGCAGTCGTCGTAGTAATGGGACATGCCTGAGACGAAGCGCTGCAGCTGGAACACGATGTCCTGGACTGCAAAGGGAGAGAAAAATCTGTGTCACCGTGTTTCTTCTTAGGAAAGCAGTAATTGGCTAGCAGGAAATAATTGAGGGAGGACAAACCGTGCTTCTGATCCAGCAACTCGATCTTCTCCAGAACGTCCTTCCTCATCTTGGCGAAGCGGGCCCGAGCTTCCTGCCGACACCGCAGGACCAAACGGTACTCGTAGTTCCCGGTGCTCACACGATACAGAGGTTCTCCCATGGCCTGTCGGATAAAAACAAAAACAGATCAAATAGAAAGTTTTGTTCTGTTTTTGGTTTCATGTCAAACGTAAATCCTTAAATTCCTATCTTAGACAAAAAAATAAATAAAGGAAAAAAATATTTTTAAAAAATGTTCACTAAATTGTTAAGGGAAAAAACCCAAACCAACGTGACAAATGTCAGAAATTAATGTAGTTACGGCACTTTTATAGGAAACAACTCCCATTAAGTGTTTGTGGTCACTGGTAATGAGTCTGTGGAGGAATCCTGGACTCACTTCTCTTTGCTGGATCGTTTTTAAGCCTAGGTGACTGTTTAAGGTCTTGCCACTGCAACTCAATCTGATTTGGGTCTGGACTTTGACCAGACCTGAAACATTTATTGATCTGAAATAATATATTGATGTGTGATAAAGAAAAGAACAGAGGAAACCATTGCAATACAGTGCAAAGGCAGAAAACATGATACATGTTTACACTGGAAACATGTATCATAAAGTAAAAGACATTTCTAAGTTTTGTTTTCAAATACAAAGTTCAGCAGGCAATGTGACTAGTAAACTAACAACCAACATGACTGTAAAAAGTACTAAAAACCCACAAATACTCACAATGCTGCTGTATTCTTCATCATCCATTTCCTTCACCTTCAGGCAGTATGACTGAAAAACATCAGACGTTCATATAATACAGCAAACTCATCCAGCAGATCTAAAGCTGATGATGATGATGATGATCATCAGCTTTTATATTATATCAGTATATAATAAAATTCTCAGATGATACTGTTATTCTGAGTCTCTTAACAGACAATCCCAACAGCCATATAGCTGCTGTAGATGAATTTGTTTTATGGTGCGACTCTCATAAGCTACAGATAAACACCTCCAAAACTGTTGAGTTATTTCTGGACCCTAAATCAATCAGTGACCGGAGTCCCATAGCCATACATGGCTGTTCAATCAAACAGGTCACATCCTTTAAATATTTAGGATTGTACATAGATGGCGATCTGAGCTGGCGCACACATGTGACAAATGTATGTGCAAAGGTTCACCAGCGTCTCTATTTCCTTAGACGACTTCGATTGTGTGGCGTTTCTAAAATGATAATGTTGATCTTTTATAGGGCAACTGTCGAGTCCATTCTTAGATATAGTATTACTGGTTGGTTTGGAAATCTTACTGTTAAATTAAAAACTCAAATTCAAAGTCTGGTGAAGACGGCAAGTAAGATTATCAACACTCCGGATCTATCTTCTCCACAGCACCTGTTTGAGCAGGCTACCATCAGACAAGCTCAGAACATCTTGTCTGATGGGTCACATGTGCTTGCATCAGAATATGTTCTTATGAACTCTAGGAGAAGGTTCAGGGTTCCCCTGTGCAAATATAACCGTCTGAAACATTCATTTGTACCACTCTCCATTAACTTGTTAAATGTCAGACTAGCAGGGACTGGACAGAGTAATAGGAGGACCAGACGATGACCAAGAGTAGCATGTAGAGGTTGTATTGTATGTGAATGGAAATGGGGATGTACTGCCGATCTGTTCTGTCACTTTGCTTTTATGTTTTTATGTTCTTATGTATTTATTCATGGTCACTGTCCCTTTGGATGGGTTTTTTATTGTTGTATTGCAGCTTTGCCCCTGCTTCCAAGATGAATTTCTCCTATGGGAGACTAATAAAAATTATCTTATCTTATCTTA
>CAEFZY010027456.1:0-13134 GCA_903066815.1 Brachyrhaphis roseni
GTATGCATAAACACCTTTGTATTTATATTTACTCATGATAATGTAAGAAATCTGCTGAAAGAAAACCACAGTACATCTCATATGCAGTTTGCCAAACAAGCCATATAGAGGACATGGTAAGTATGTGAAAAATGTACTGTCGTCAGATGTAACCAAAATATTGCTTTTCCCATTATATAAAACAGTAACTGTGCATTTTACATTAAACGCATCATCAACACAGTAAAACATGGTGAAAGCAGCTCATGCTGTGAGGATACTTTTTATCAGGAGAGATGGGGACGCTGGTTAGAGTTAATGGGAGGAAGGGTGAAGCAAAACACAGAACAAAACTGAACCAAAACTTGTATGAAGTCGCAAAAGACTTGGATTTGAGCCGGGGGGCTTACCTTCCATGCACACAAAGAAAAAAAAAAAATTTTAAGTAAAGTATAAACACATGTTATAATGGTACAGATAAATCCAGACCTAAATCCAATTGAGAATCTGTGGCAAGATATTTATTTCTTCACAGATGCTCTCCAGTCAGTCTGACAGGTGTATTTTACAGAGAAGATTGAACAAGAATCTCAGGCATTAATTTTTGAAATCATACATCATTTTTCTTCCACTTGCCAAATATTCTCTACTTTGTGTTGGTCTGTCAAGTGAAATACCAATAAATTAAGTTTATGGTTGTTGCGTGACAAAGCATAAAAAAGTCAAAAGAGAAGCAAGCAGGACTAAACAAGAGAACAAGGAGCAGACACAAAGGGTAAGGGGTGAGGAGATTAGGGTTAAACTGATTCGTAGGTGTGTGGCGGCACATTCCCCTGCCACCACCTCACGTCTACAATCAGTATGATAAATGGGAGGATAAGTTTCACACACCGAGCCTGCTTGTTGCTGTCAGGAATCTTACCTTTTCTCCTGATAAGCAGCCAGAGAATTGCTGAAAGGATGTTTCACTGTGTGGATGTAGGATGTAATTGTATTACCTTTTGGCAATGACAGCATGAAAACACATTACTGAAAGTGTCAAGTTCTAACACCTTAATGTAGTGTGGGTGGGGTGGGGTGAAAGGATGTTCATTTTTTGGGGCACATAACATTAAGTTCTATCTACAGTTTCTTAGCGGTATCCAGGTGTGCATGTTTGATGTCGTGTGACCTGCTCTGACTTGTTTCTCAGCCTCTAACGCCCAGTAGCTGCTCCTCACAAAGCTTCTCTCAGTCAAAGGTCTCCCGCAGTACAAAAGCGAAATACTTGACACAAGAATGCAGTGCTCAAATGCAGGTATATGCCTGTCGCTTGCAATCAAAAGCAAATATGCAAAATGTTAATTATTATATCTCGTGTCTTTTGGAGTCTCTTGAGCCACACTGACACACACATTCAGCTATAGTGACACTTTAGATTTATTATGATATAAACTGTAAAATCACTGTCACTGTAAACCATTAAACTTCAGTCTTCTGAGAGCAACAAGAAAGAAAAAGGTAAAGATGAGTTCGGCCAAGAAAATGAGACGCACCGAAGGAAGCTGAAGCTCTGGAATTACTTTCCATGTGCAGACTTGTCTTATTAATGAACCTGCTGCAGCGGTCAACATACAGTCAAATACAGACATGAAGGCTTCATTTGATCTATGGTATTTCTTTTATCATTTGTTTTGGGTCCTACATGTGCACGTCTTTAAATGTGGGGTTGCGTGCAAAATGTTCCATCTGAGCCTTTTAAAGTGAATTTCTAATACTTCTAGTCACATAAAACATTAAAGAAAAATAGATTTAGTCACATGCTGTGTCAAACAATTTACAGAAGGGGGCCCTCTCCTGGTCAACATTTGGTACTCCATCTTAGGAAGTCCTTGTATATAATGTCCTAAATATTAACTTTTATAATCAAGGCTGTCTCATAATTTCCTGCCCTTTGCACAAACAGCAGTCTTAAATTAGTCTCCATCTCTGGAGAAATGATTTTGCAGATAAACCAAGCAACCAGAAAGACGATTAACATGAAAATAGTCTATCATCAGTCTTTGCACTTTATGTAAAATTGCAGACCTTCCTTCATGTTTTTCTTGAAGAGGATGCTTCTTTTCTGTCTTTCTCTTGACAATGCCTCAATATTTGTAGCAGCAGCTTCCTGCATGAGAGACCAGTGAACCCCCAGTGTTTGTGGAGGATACAGGCCACAGCCACTTATGAATTGATAAATCCCCAATTACTTCAGACTCCCTCAGGCAATGTTTAATAATGCCTATTTAATAGTTCAAACACCAAATATACCTTGATATATTTGGTGTTTGAACTAAATATATCATTAATATATTTAGTAATTATATACACAATGGAAACTGTCTTAGTACTACCACAGAAGCTAATATCTACAGTCTTCCTTATTTCCTGTCTTGGGGGTCCGACCAATCAGCTCCAAGGAAAGTGAATGGTTCTCTTAAATTGACTGCCTTGCAAATGCCGCCAATACCAGGTCACTTACAATTGTATTTCGCTTTCCCAAATGTATTATCTTTCAAATATTTTAGATGTTTCAAAGAGAACCCCCCATGAATACTTTAGAGCTGCGTTCCACAGAAAGATCTGTGAATAGGTGAATCCGCGAATACGAGGTCCACTGTAATGCAAAGAGATGATGGCAAGTAACCAAAATCCCAGCGATTTTATGCTCAGTTGAGATGATTTGACATAAACACTACTCTAGAATCCTACTAAGATGGTAATTTATTGCTCAACAAATTAATTTCTCCTTTACACAGTGGATATTGTGATCAATCATTGACCGCACTTGTCTGTCATCAGCTTTTATTTAATTGAAAGTGTGTCTGTCCCTCTAGGTGAAGAGGAACAAGGCTCCATGCCAGAGGTGTCCTACTACTCCTACGAATATGACTCTGATCCTTTCCTTGCTGACGGAGAGGGAGGGGACCATTTTGACATACCAGAAGGTGGGGGAGGTGTGCAGCATAAAGTGCCCCTACAAGCAAATACCCAGCTACCCACAATGGACACAAAGAGCACCCCTGAGCGATGGTATGTGTGTCTCTGAATTTGATATTCCTCTGATTGTTCTGACTGGAACTACCTGCAAGATTTTTGAGGTACTCTTGTAACAAAGTCGTTTCTCTTTTCTTTGTCGTCCGCAGAAATACACAGACCGAAGCCATACGCCCACCTTAAAATTGTACCATATTTGTGAATATGCTTGTGAATGGAAAGAAAATGGAGACTATGCAGACTGGCTTGGACAGAAAGTTGGCGTGGTCTGGGAACTGAGTTTATGTTGTTAGTTGAATGGAGTCAGAGTGGATGCTTTTATCATGTATGCCTGTTTTTGTGTGTGGTAGGATGTGAATGAGAATGATTTAAAACTAGAATCCTCCAGACCTTTTTACTCATCAATAGTCAGTGTATAATCTTTATCCAGTGTGCTGCGTTTATAATCACTAGTTTGTAATTACACTCAATGTTAAGCAATATGTTTTATTATATTTCCTATCTGTGGTATTTATTTGTAGTTAGAACTCCTCATTTCTATTTTAAAGTCATTACCTGCCCACACAGACTACTTTTTTCCCCACTGTGGTTCTTGATGTGCTTATTTAAACACTTTTTTGGCTTTAACACCGAATAACTGAAAGGTTTGATTAAAACTATTGTGCTGGTATGCTGCTGGAGAAACACATATGCTAACCATATGCTTTACAGAAACATAAGCTGATGTTCTTTTCATTGTAAGATGCTATCTGCTTCATTTTTTATTTGTTGCACAGCTTTGAAGAGACAGGAAACATAAACTGGGAGAGCGACACGGTATAGGTCTTGTCAAACTACAGACTTTGAGGTTACTGGAACTTTTAAACGTCGCTGCATTTGGACTCTGCATTCGTCTCTGAAACTACTCAACCACCATCTCTCACCATTCACCTTACATGCCAGGAAAGCTGATTGTACAGATCATAAGCTATTTTGTTGTTGTTCAACTAAAGGATGTTGAGGAAATTGATTGATGTAAATGTACCAAATTTGACCAAATGTAATCCTAATTCATATCAAATACTGTTTTTGAAACAAATGAGAATAAAATTTATACACAAACCAGGCTTTTGTTTCCGGGATTGAATTTATGGTGGGTTTTCTTTCATCAGCAATTTGTTCCTTAGCTTCTGGGGGTATTTTTGGTTGGATATTTGACCACTTGTTTTATCAGAACTGGTAGAGTGGATTTAAATTAGTTGGTGTTTTTGCATGTGCTTGGCTTATTCCTGTCAAGAATGGAGCAAGTTTAGAAGGTTAATGTTAATTTGCTCTATTTCCTCTAAAAACAGTTTTGATTGAGTTGAAGAAGAGCGAGATAGTTGTTTGTATTTATTATTCAACACTGGCCATAAAGTGTTGATGCCACCATGCTTGACATTTGTACCGTGTCCTTTGGCCTGAAAGGCTCACCTTGTCTATTCCAAAGGTTTTGCTATTGGCAACAATTGTCTGAATACGAAACCTTTCTTGCTTTTAATTTTTTGAGAAGATTACCTAGAAATGTCAGTCTTCTCTTGGGACGTAGCTTTCTTTCCTGACCTGTACCGACTCAAAGTTTATGTTAAACTTTCACGATTATGTACAATGACACTGGCGTTTCAGCAACTAGAATTAGGTCTGACTACTGTGGGACCTTATATAGACAGATATGTGCCTTTCCAAATCAAGTCCAATCAGCTGAACTTACCAGGTGGGACTTCATTTAAGTTGTAGAATCATCTGTAGTATGTGGAACAACTTTTTTTCAGCTGCGTAGCTAAGGCTGTGAATTGTTCAAATGTGATTTCTTAGGGGTTTTTTTTATTTTTAATGAATTGGCAAAAAACTACAAAAACATTCCACAATGTCATAATGGGTTAGTTGTATGTAGAACAAGGGTCAGCAACCTTTACAGTCAAAAGAGACATTTTTGCATTTGCATTTTCAAAATAAAACTTAATTTTACAGTATAGTCCAAGAATAATATAAAACTTTTATGACCAAAAAATATGCTTCTTCTGAATAATGATAATATTTATAGAAATGACTTGCTCAATTGGTGTCATTTTGCTGTAGAAAACAGAAGAACTGATAAAATTAGTTCATTTTAATTTCTACACTAGCTTCACATTTTTGGTTCAAATTGTGAAAAGTTGTTGTAAATGTATTATAAGACAATGATGACCATAAAGTTCTAACTGGAAGTGTGTACCTCAAAATATGGATGTACATCATATTTGTTTTCATATCACCAAAGCAACAGCTGAGAGGGAGCTAGACCGTGTTAAAGTTTAATGTTTAGCGATTACACTTGTCACTTGTCGGCCCCCTCTGTTACCTCGACCTCCAGCAAATTGCAGGTCAGACCTCTGTGTCTCTAATCACTATGATTAGATGCAATCAAAAAAATAGCTTGTGTGCTGCTGATATTCAGCCACAATGAAGTCAGTGTAACCAAATGATTAGAAGAAGATAAACTCAGAGGTTACTGATTCGACTTCCAAAAGTGAAAGTCCGATACACCAGACAAATACTCTGTGGCTGCTGCATCTGTTGTATCTAAGTATTCACGATTGATCAAAACATTTCTAGACAACAAGCCACCACTGCGGGGGGGCTGACTGCAACAAGCTACCCAAGGCAGTCTCTGTGGCAACTGCATGCATGGCTGAAGAGTGATGTTTCACGTCCACGCTCCAATGAGCAGAAAGAGTGAAAAGAAGAAGGGGGGGAGACGGGGATCTTGGTTCCATGCTTTGCAGGGGACAGCTACTATTACATGAGAGTGAATCAGAGTGATGACATTGTTTCTAAGTACCAGCTCAGTGCACCTATAAATGTTCGACCCTTTTGGGACGAAAGCTATTCACCTGTCTGAGCTGCTTTGGACGAATTATTGATACAAAAGAGGCAAGCTGGCAGAGGGTTACAATTTGAGCTATAGGGAGGAGTCTAGCTCTTTGTTGTCATTTTGATGTGCATTACTGGTGTCAGATTTCCTGATTGTTTCAGAGGAAACTAGGGATTGATCCTGAATGGCTGCTGAAAAGTTTTCCATGGTGGGATAAAGTAAAGAGAAAGATGAATCGCTGATGCTCATCTGGTGCATACCTGCTTCACCTTTGGCTGACATGAGAATTTGACTTCAATGAGGTGCATAACTCGCTTTTCCGGCGTTTTTTTTTTATTATTATTATTTTATTTCCCACCTCCATCCAGTTTGACATGTTGCATGAATCTCTTTGTAGTGCTGCTAAGGTTTTAAAATCTTGAAGGACCCTTAGCCCAATGGAGAAAAAATACCCAGCAATTGCAGGGAAGGAGAAAGGTGAGTGCTTGACTGAAATAATAAATCTTAATGCTGTTATTGATTTATCTAGCTTTATAGTGTGTGGGCATATAAACACCATTAGCATTAAATCTTGCCGTCACTTTTGGTTACTTAACTGACAACAAAGAGAGAATATACACAGTGTGCTGACCTGCCAGGACTCACTCTGTTCTGAGAAAAATGATTTGCTGCAGCTCCACAGCGCACATCTTCTGGAGCAGAATCAGTTGCTTAACAATAATTCGTTGGGATTTAAGTTGGCCAAATGGAAACTCTCTCCCTTCACAAAGCTACAATACACAATACATTACTATTGGTAGTTTTTATTTGTAGCTGTGTATTTAAACATTTGTGTTGTGAATGCAATAGAGTATGTAGATTACGTGAGGTTGTGTATGAGCAAATTCATCAGACACCTGTCTCCAGGACCAGGACGCTATGGATTGCCTCCCACCATTGGGTTTGTTGGCCATGACTTCACAAAACCAACCAGCCCGGCCTACTCTTTCCACGGCAGGATCAGTAATAACAGTGAGTGGCATCAGGATTATAGCTGCAGCATGTCACAAAACGTTTTCACACGTTCCAAAAACGTGTGAAAAACGATTTTGGTTTTCAAAAATTTTCACCCAAAAGAAAAGAAAAAGAAAAAAAAGAGGTTTAATGCTGTGGAGATGGTTTTATTTTCGTCTCACTGTCACGCTACATTCAGTCAGATTGCGCTGGGTTCAAAAATGATCTGGTCAGATATTAGGAAAAAAAAATAAGTAAAAACATCTGAGTTAATATCAAAATGCTTCTTCTTGTATTTATATTTAAATACCAACTCAAAAAATTATTTCATCTTCCCAGGATTTATCTTTCACCCCGGATTTTGCTACATTGTGTGGTGTAGTAATAGCTCTGTACCCCTAGGGGGAGATAGAACTTCATAGTTCTAAACCTAAGCACGTCAAGCGGGTTCTGAAGGTTTTCACTTTATTGTTGCAGTGCTTTCTCTTGACTCCAGTCCAGGGCCTCTGTATCATGTTGATGCAAAAATCACTCGCTTTGGAAAGGATGGCACACCTGCATATTCAATGCTGAGTAGAATGAAAGCACAGAGTAAGTTGTTGCTCACTCTTTATGGATGGATGTTAACTCTTCATACATGTTATTCATCTATATTTCCTTTGGATCTTTCCAGAAATTAAGTTTCATTTGTTGCCTCTGAACTATATGAACTACACTCTAGGCCTGTCACGATAGCAAATTTTGTTAGATGATAAATTGTCCCAGAACGTATTGTAATAAACAATAATATTGTTGTTTTGAGCCCATTTTCAAATAATATAATAGTAATAATGGCACAATAACGCAAGAGCACATTTTCAAGGATCAATAACGATTTAAAGACTGGAACTGGAAGACATTTTAATTATCCAAAATAAATAAAGAAAACAACAGAAACAACAAATAAAATGAATTACAAAGTCTTTAAACAAAATAATCTTTCACAAAAAGGCTTTTATTTTGGGACCAAAACACCAGACTGACGATTATTCAGTTTTTGGTAAAAAGAGAAAAACGATACATCAAGCAAATTAAAATTATTGTTTTATTTATCATGCGATTAATTGATTTAATGTTTATTGTGACAGGCCTACTACGCTCCACCATTATTATTTTGTATTTATATTTTCCTGTTATCTGATCAGTAGAAGACTTTTTCAGCACACCTGGACCTGGTACATACAGTCCCGAGAAAGCACCCTGCAACCTGCAGCGCAGACCGCCCTCCTACACGATGGGACGTCGCACCCGCTACCGCACCGTAGACCCGGTCCCCGCTCCCAACAAGTACAGCCTGCCTCCACTCCTGGGCTCTCACATTCCAAACAAGAGAGCCAGCGCAAGTTACACTATGCCGGGTACTTTCAGTACCGGGGGACCATCTGAGGATTTAGCCAAGACCCCCGGACCCTGCCGATACAACAGTACGGACCCCAGCGTGTATCTGCCGCGGCAGCCTGCGTTCTCCATGTTGGGACGTCACGACGTACCCAAAGACAAGACCAAAAAGCCCGGTCCAGGGACGTATAACCCCGAGAGCGTCACGGCTCACAAGACCAGAGCACCAGCATACTCCATGGGCGTTAGACACTCAGAATATGTCACGCCACTAGTGGTCGGGTTTTCTGACTGAGTCAATTAAACAAGTCTGGACTTAAAAAAAAAAAAAAAGCAACAACATATTGCAGTTAACATTTTATTTTGTTCTTTAAGTAACAAGGTCATTGTTTGCAACATTTCGAACATTTAATAACGAATTTACATAACGCAAACAAAGGTTTAACAAGAAAAAAAAGCCTATAGTCACTCGGTACATAAATGCATCTTGAAGAACAAGGAAAGACATTAAAAATATGTTTATAGTGTACAACAGACAAGTAAACATTCCCCTCCATATTGTAGCATATACAAGGTTTTTATTCACAGTGAACACAAGCAGCTTGCCTCTCAATACAAGCAAAAATAAATGTAGGGATTCTGAAAGGAAAATGGAAAGTTTTCTACAAAAATCATTAAAACACTTTTAGAGATATAGATGTAGAAGAGAAGTGCAGCTCAATGATGCAAAGGAGCTTTACAGCTTGAAGATTGTTCCCATTCATTCCTTGGGAAGAGGCCTTCTGAAAAGGAGTATGTGTGGTTCTGCACAGTCAAAGCAAGAGAAGACAAGACCAAAAATCAGATTATATAGAAGATAAAATAAGAACAGACTTGTGTGGTTTTGCTTTTACATAGTTAGCAATACGGCTCATTCTACTCACAGGGAGTGATACAAAGCAGGGGATTTAACAGTGAAAAATGAAGAAAAATAAATAAATAAAACACAGCCAACTAGAAAAGTGTCCCAAACCGTATAAAAGACTCAGTAAAAGATTTTTAACTATTTTTAGCAGAAACTATATATTTAAGAATGGAAAAAAAACAAACAAAAAAAAACAAACATACTCTTTAAAATAAAATAATATTAATAATAATAATCAATTTCAGTTTTCAGAACATTGTGGACAATAAATTCTTGTAGTTAGATTAATAGATCTGTATAAATCATGAACTAAGCACTGGAGTTAGTTTTCAGTTCCTGGTAAAGGACTTCTATGTCAATGCGTTATATTACTTAACTTATTAAGTTCACTTCCATTTCAAAATACATAATGCTTAAGCTTTCCAATTTACTACTGACTCTATAAGGCGGTTTTTGATCCATGATAAATTTATTCTGTTTTCAAGATGTTAAAAATGAGCTGCATAATATGTAATTTCATCGTGTTTAGATTAGGAATCCAAGATTGAACGTTGTCTTGAGGCCATAAAAGCATGTAATCCCCATGCTTCACTCATGTGAATTAATGTGTGGGTTATCAAATAGAATCTAGAAAACCAAAAATAGAAACTGTAAAAATGTTAAAATCAAATTGTGATGTGACAAAACAAAGATAGAATTGAATTTACTTAGAAATTGTTGACGAAAAAGCACATAATTTGTACACATTTACACTTATTTTTGGGAAAACTGAATAATGAACCATGTCAAAGATTTTTTTTCCATTCTTTATTAGTTCTGGAAATGTAATAACTTTTTTTTTTGCACTCTTTTATGACTGTGTAGAACACTGTAAATCAGAACATTTTATTTGTAGTGTGATTTTGTCCTCAGGTACATAAAAGCCAAGTCATGCCTAATATGATGAGACCTCCAGTAGTGAGTAGTTTATTCTGATCTACGGTGTAAACTAAACTGATGGAAATAAGAAATGTTTCCAATCAGTAAATTATGGTAAATCCCTTCATTTACATAATGATTCTTTTTACCTGCACAGGTAACAAGAATCAAAGAGCATACTTTTGTTGTGTCCAATTTTCAGCCCTAAACTTTCAACTTGATATTCACGCATTCCTGTTTCATTTCATGTCTTCACAGCTCAAAGTATGATTCTTCTTTAATTTTGAGTGAGAGTTTGTATAAATACTCTCTTATACAAATACTTTTTAAAGTGAGCAAAATGTGAGAAGTGGGATTCCACAACAAATAACATAAAAAACTGATTTAAAGAGGTTACATTTCTGCACATTGTTCAAATATAATTGAATTGTAATAAGTTGAAATTATCACCTTAATTTTTTAAGAAAAGACTGAATAATATTAAATGAAGGCATTTTCTCCAAAAATACATTAATGTAAAAGCAGGAAAATTAGATTCCTGTCATTTTAATAACAACAGAGTGCTTCTGTTTGCCCTACTATTAATATATGAGCTCATCGACATCCACCATGATGTGCTCTTCACTGCTTGGTAAAACCTATCACAAATAGTGCAGTATTAGAGTTTACTACTCTAATTTTGGAAGAGTTTTGGAATTGCTCTACTAACTCCAACATCTTTCATGTAGGACACAAATTTGTTTCAATGTCTAAATCAGATGGGTATGAAATTATACCAACTCATTTGTTGGCTTACAGGGGTGGGCAAGGTGTCCTGCAACTCTTAGATGTCTCCCTGGTCCAACACACTTGAATCCAATAGCTGAATCGCCTCCTAAGTGCAGTCAAGTTCTCCAGAGTCCTGCTAATGACCTCATTATTTGACTCAGGTGTGTTGAAATAGAGCTACATCTAAAAGTTAAGGGAGACTGGCCCTCGAGACCTGGATAAAAGTTGGATTCATCATCAACAACATCTAAAATGTCACATCAAAGCTAGATAAAGTATAACTTTATACTGAGAGGTAGAGGCGGATTAAGCAGAAATACACCAATTTGGCTAACACCAGTTTCTAGTTTTATTTTAGATGAACAATTGGCCAGATATTGACATGGGCCAATTTTCCCATTATGGGTTTCTATCAATGATTAGCTGATTATATGTTGGGGGGAAAAAAAAAACAAGACACCCACCAACCCCACTTGTTAAATGCTTTCAAACTCAGAACACCCAAATGTATTTTCTCTATATACATTTACCAACAACATGCATTCTCTACACACTTAAGAACTTAAAAAGAATCGGGGGACATATACTACGATGCACAAACAAGCCCATGTAATTATCATGGGCTTTCTTGTTGATTGAAAAGCCCCTGCCTGCACCAAAATTAAATTAAATTCAAAAATATTTTATTAATCCCAAAGGGAAATTAAATGTTGTTGTGACTCAATTTATATTCTTCAAAGAGTTACTGAAGATTGTGATGGCAAAAACTCTCGTAGCATATATATATATATAGATACACATACATATTTTTTTTCCTTCTTTGCATATTGTCTTTAGGAAAAAAAAACTGATATGATGAAAACAAGCTGGTCAGAGCTCAAAGAAATTCAGAAAAAATTCAGAAAACAGTGGCATCCAAGAAAAGCCTCATTGGTGCCCCTCTGTCCATAAAATCTCTTATCTTTGCTAAAGACAAAACAGTACAGCACATAATAGAGCACCGAATGCCCTCTGCTTCTGTGAAATGATAGGTTTGAATGTTACATTTTAACTTGCTTTTATAGTTCTCATAACAAAATCTCAGGTTTGCTCAGAGATTTCTTTAAGAAAATTCCGGTTTATGTTTGTATAGAAATGCGACTGTAGAAATGTAGAACACTAAGCAATATTCGAGCAACAAGTCAGTTCTTCAGAGCAGATTTTACATTATTCAGAACCCTGTTCATTGGATCCTTGGTTACTGACCTGGTTTGTGAATCATGTAGTGAATCCATCCTTGGCTCTGCTGCACCCCCAGTCCTCTCCACTCTTCTTCTGTCATCAGATGGGAGGAGGGGACCAGTTTAGACAGCTGCTTCGGAAGCACAACATGCCTGTAAGGAGGTGAACATGATCACATTTGAAATAACCTGCCACGTTCAAAGACACGTATTTAAATATTAATGAGACCGAGGTTAGCATAAGCCTGTTAGCATGGTTAACAGTTAGCCGGATGATGTTTTGATTCTACAGGAAAACGGTAATTTAATACTGATATATTTATAATAGTCACTTAACTCATCTGCGCACAAAAATGCTGCAATCAAAAAATAAGCTGGCAGTATAATTTATGTTTTGTGATGAGCCACAAAGCTAGAGAACTGAGAAATCGTGATCTTATGTTATGTTAACGTTAGCATATAAAACCAGCATAGAAAACTTGAACAGTGCAGTACCTGTACTCGAACTCCTCATCGTTGTACTTGTCAGAATAGAAAATTTGTTTCTTGGACATCTTATCTCAGTTATAATCCTGTTTCCAAGTGAATAAACGGGCTTGCGTAACAACCTGCTGTCATCTGCCGCTGTTTTCCAACGACAATTCAAATCCCGACCGTTACCCGCTTCCTCCTGATTGGCCAGACGGCAGCTCGCGGACTCAGAGTGATCGTCTAGCTGTGAAAAGATGAGCCACTCAAACGCAAAACCAAAAGAGCCAGGATATAAGTTGAAATAAGTGATATTTTTCTTCCAGAAATATGAGCTTTTATGATTTCTTCTCTTCTTTTGAATAGGAAAGCAGTAGATATTTTTCCTAAACTTATGCTTAGTTCGAAAACTGGCTCGTGGTGGGATTTGAGTAAGCAGAAACCCTTGAGAGCTCTTTAGCGTCTCTCTATCTCTGCGTTACAGGACTTAGGGGCAAATACTCCATAAAATCGTAAACAAGAATGACAATCATGCTGTACGCCAGGGGTGTCAAACTCCAGTCCTCGAGGGCCGGTGTCCTGCAACTTTTAGATGCGCCCCTGCTGCACCACACCTG
>CAEFZY010027460.1:0-36323 GCA_903066815.1 Brachyrhaphis roseni
TTTCATTCCAGCGGTTTTGTACCTGTGGCACATCTAAAAACTGCAGGACAGCGGCCCTTGAGGACTGGAGTTTGACACCCCTGCTATAGCACAAAAAGTCAGCGGTAAAGAAAAAACACACACATTGTAATGGTAATGTTTTTATTGCATGAATTGTAATAGCTGCAGAAGAACAACCTTGTTTTAGAGGAGTTCAGTTGGGTTCAAAGCCTTTCTGACGTGAAAAGTGAGGTGGTGAGGGGGCATTCAGATGGCACACCAAATCTGGTTCACCTCTCTCATGAACCGTCCATCAGAAGCCCTGTTGCTATACTGCATTTTAACCACAACTGTAACCCTGGTTGGTGAGGAGGGGTGGAACAGTTTGTCTTTTATCCTTTTAACACAAATTTGAATGAGCAGTAAGGAGACTTGTATGTGCTTTTGTTTGTCTAGGCATGCAAAATAGAGAATAAAAGGTGATGCTTATTGCTGGTTATTTAAATTTAAGGGTCATTTCAGGGTGAGAATAAGAGACTGAGCTGTGCTTTGGTGTGTCACTCCCTCCAAGCAAGTACTCAGCTTAAAAGGAGAGTTTGTGTGTGCAGCTGCCCATTCAGTGGGGATATGAGCATTTAAAGAACCAATAACAAAAAGTGATAGTTAAATAAACTACTCAAATGCAGTATACAAGCCAAAAGTGTATAGATTAAGACTTAGAGCTATAACTCCATCTACAGGTTAATTTTTGTACTGCAGCAAAAGAACAGAAGGAATTGACATTTTGTAAAGTGTTTGCAGCCATGACATTTTAGAAATTTGAACAAAATCAACAAATAAAAGGCAAAAAAGCTCCCTTTTTAGTCTAGATAGACCAGACACAAATTAAAATAAATTTCTCAATATATGACCTACAAAATGGTCTCTTCAATTATCAAAAGAAACTTGGTCACTCAACAATCAGTGAAATAATAAAAAAAAAAAGTCTAGCAGAAAACAATAAAAGGTGATATTTTACTGTACCTGAATGCTTGTTCCTACCCCACCCCACCTTCCCATGACATATTCTATTTCAAAAATAGGACTTGAAGATATGGGCTCTAATGTTAATAATACATTTATCCATACTATTTTCATGTAATTAATAAAAAAATAAATACATTTAACGAATACAAACGATTCTGTAATAGGTAGATTACCAAATAAACTGATTATCCCCACCCCCCATAGTTTAACTGTTGACACATTTCAAGTTTAGGATTTTTCATAAAACCATTATCACCACAAATATATATTTAAATCTGCAGTTTTAAAGCCTTTACACTGGTGTGGTAGTGCTACTGAGCTTGATGCGACAGAGCTCCTTTCTGTCATCTATGGAGACGTAGTCTAAGCTCTGGTTCTCTGAAGGCTAAATATTAACACAGTAGCACAATCATAGACAGGGACCAGGAGTAAAAGTGGATGCTGATGATTTCCGTTGGCAATGGGATCCAAACCACCTGTTGGCTTTGGATCCCATTGCCAAAGGGATCCAAAGCCAACAGGTGGAACAGGAATTCCTGTTTCTGTTTAGCCAAACAGGAACAGGAATAAGATGTGCATGTTTGTGACTTCAATCAGGAAATCTTGTAAAAACATCGTATGAAACTTGTGTTAACATTTTTTTTTTTTTGCATATGCTCGTTTTTGTACAAATTTTTTGTACAATCTGGACATAACAAAACAGATTAATCCAACAGTAGAATCAACCAACAGAAAAAATCTCATGCATAAGTTATTTCCCACTCTTACTGATTGACTTGTAAGTGAACAGCTTTAAAAGAAAATCCGTGTATGTTTGTTTTTCAGCATTATATTTTTGTACATTTTGCAATTTCTACTTTTTTTTTTTAAACATTTTTGCACAATAGTTTTGATCCTTTTTTTTTTTCCAGCCGGCAGTTCCAGATGTTGCTCCAGTGGAGTTTCCAGACATCCAACCTGTTCGATCCTCGACATAAGGAGGCACAAGAGGCTGGCTGTGGGAAGGAATAACTACTTTGTAAAAGCTGCTGGAAAGCAGATGAGTGTCTGTGATTCAGTTCAGCTCCAAGAACTTAAATCTATGGTCAATAACACTTTTTTTTTTCCTATTTCTGCTAGAAATACCTGCCACCATAAAAATGGGTGACCGATTCTGCAGACGTTTTCAAACCAACAACTTGCCCCTCTGGCAGCAGAAGTGGGACAGGATAGTCAGTTGCAGACGGGGATGTGGGGAGGGGGAAAGGGAGATGGTTGTCGGTGACAACATGGATAAGCAGACAAGCCCCTATCTGCACAGATCCTCTTGTGTAGAGTCTCGTATGTTTTTCCTCTTCTTGCTGTTCCCTTGGTGGTGTGGCTTGTTGCTCTGATGACCTTTGGAGCTGAAGGAGGAGTTCTGCTGGCTGTGGTGGCCGCTCTTGTTGTTGGAACGAGACATCCTGGCCTGGAAAAATCACATAAGACCACAAAGCAACAATCAGATGTTGAAGCAGGACAGGACAGTGGTTTCAAACTCAGTCCTTCAGGGTCAGGGGACAATTTTCCCATTCACAAGATGAGTAAATCCTAAAAATGTCCAGGTAACGCAATGACTGAAAAGACATTGAGAGGCTTAGATAACTAGCTACAGCTGCAAAGAATGGTAGACACAGAAATCAATAATCACAACGTCACTGTAGATGTGGGTAGATCATTAACATATCAATATGGATTGGGTTTTATCAAAGGTGAGTTGAAAGTCCATCTGTGTTTTTTTTAAAGCTGCTGAACTATAGAAATGTAGTCTCACTGCTATGTAACCCAACTGCTTAAGATACCTTAAGACAAAAATAATAAATGGAAGGGTATATCCTAAAGACACAGTTTCATTCCACTAACTCACTCGCCAAATCAGTGTCTTAAATAATTTTCCAAAAGGTCAAAAATGGGAACTCTAAAAAACCCCAATTAATATTCAAGGAAAAAAACTCAAAAACCTAAACAAAACCTTGAGAAATATGGAACTATTCCTCTTGACCTCTTTATAATAACAGAAAATTGAGACTAAGCATACCTTTCCTCCTTTGTTGCTTGCGGGTGGAGTGCTGGTAGAGTGGTTCTGTATGCGGTGATTACTGACCACCGTAGACTTTTCTCTGTGTGTGCTAGCGTTTCGGACAGGCTGTTGCTTGACTGTCTTGCATGGAGTACCATCCGAATCCTAAAGGAAACCACCAACAACACAAATCTACATGAAGCATTTCCTTCTTACTGACCTCTTTTGCTTTGTTTTTTTGTCAGTCTTTCAGATCAACGATTTTATATTGGTCCATTTCATCTGGATAGCTATTGCCTCTAATAAATGAAATCATCATTTGAAATCTGTATTTTATATTTAATCAAGTTATCTTTGCTCATTCTTTTGATTTTATGATATTTAAGTGTGATGGAAACTGACCGCATCGCTGGAGGATGTGGAAGACGGCGACAGCGGGGAAGAGGAAGGAGATGAGCCCAGAGACGGGAGTGGAGAAGAAGTGTTGGAAGAGGACTTGCTGTGAGGAGCAGAAGGAAGAACCACAACATGTTCGTCTGGGAAGTTGTTGTTGCACTCGTCAAGCTGTTTGGACTCAAGTAATTTGACGTCGTTTCCTATAGAAAACGAGAGGGACGTGTTGTAGCTGCAACTCTTATCCATGGAGTGATATAATCTTTGTTGCGACAAGTACAACTAATACATACTGTTGAGAGAGCGATCATTCTGAGACTGGCTGTCCCAGTTCTTTCGGATCCATTCCCTGTACTCATCCACTTCCTGAGTCACTCGGATTATTCGACCAAGTATACTGAGGTTAGGAACAGTGAGAAAAACAGTTCATTTCCAAATATAGACTCTTTAAATTAGGACTGCTAAGGAAAACAGCTTCTAAGAATACTTAGGAGTATTCTGTAGTGCATGAGTAGCATGTTTGTTGTTAGCACCTTACCTCTCATTCTCATTGTTGGGGTAGTACTTGGCAATGGGAGACACAGCATGGCCGAGGACAACATAGGCATAATCAAACGCCTGCTTCACCTGCATGGCACCATATGAGCTCCGGCCAACATCATTGTCTATTGATAACAAGACAGAGACAACATGTCAATTAGGTAATTCCAACATCCTTCCATTACTGTTGTGTTGTTTCCTGTTTCTACCTGGCTGCAGAGGATCCTCAATGTAGAGCATAGAGGGCCTGTATCCATCCATCATGTTTTTCTGAACCTCATCTTTGGCAACATAGCAACCACCATCTGTTATCCTGATGCCTGTCTTCAGGTAGTTGAAGTTGCGACCATAGAGCTCAAAGAATTCAATTAGCAGAACACCGATGTTTATGTTGGGGCTAGAAACGTCCCTGTTATGAAGCTGGGGAAAAAGCAAAAGTAGGTGAATTGGTGAACATTCAGAGAGAGTAAAGAGAGGATTAGGAACGTGGGGAATGAAAATCCCTAGATTTTCAAAACAAACCTGCAGGAAGCTAACAGCCATGAGGAAGAGACTGTAGGAACCAATTCCACCAGTAAAAACCTCATTGAGGTCTCTCTGAAGTAGAAACTGCTTCAGCACAAGGACTAGGTAAGGCAGGACAGGATATTTCTGCAGGTGAAAAAATAGACACGGAAACCAAAAGACAGAATAATTTTAAACTCCTACTATGTCTCCTGTGATAAAAATCCTGCCAATGTCTCCACAGGTGATCAAAAGTTGCATGAGTGAATCCAGGAGCCGCATCACAGCTGAGCAAAGCACCTATGCTGCAGATTTTACCTCCTTAAATTCCTTGATGAGTCGAGCAGCTTTAACACCTCCGTTCACGTTGAAACTGATGTCCACTTTGACCTCAGTAAAGGAATCAGTAAGTTTGATGATGGGAACCTAAAAACACAGACAAAAAAATAACTCACAATGAAAGACAGTGGAAAAATGTTTACGTTAGATCTAGATTAAGGAGAATCATGAAAACGTAAGAAGAATTGGAACCACTCTAAAACATATGAAACAAAACACGCCAGATTTTTTTCAGAAAAAGTATCATGCAAACTACAAGATCACACTGTTTTTTTGTTTTGTTTTTTCTTTTTTTGGAGGAGTGAAATGTTACCGTCGCTTTATCCAAAACTTTGATGGAGTTCTCATCTGCAACATTGTTTTTTCGCAGTTCATCCTCCAGAGTCCACAGAGGCAGTGTGTCCCACTTCCCAAAAACCACCAGATCAATATCACTGTAGGGAAAGAAAGAGTACAGCTTATGTTTAGTTTAACAAACAGAAGATATAAAAAGATCATAAAGTAGTCTTCTCAGATACTACAGATGCACTGATCATGTTATTCCTGATTAACACTGATTTATGCTTTGTTTTTGAGGTCTCTCTTGCATATTCAAACTTCAAGTGAGTTTGATCTTTTATTTTAAGGAATGAAATAAATACACTAAATGTTCTCTGATAGAGGGAAATCCAACAATAAACTAAGGAATCATAAGATTAATCCATTTAAGCTTGATCTGATTTGCCATTTAAAAAGCACATTAAAATACATGCAGCTAGTTAATGAGTGTACAGACTGAAAACTGTGGGAGAATTTAGTTATGTATTTAATGGACCTGCAGTTCACTGATCAGAACCAAACAAGGGGAAAGCATTTCCATGTTTGATTATGATCTCTAACTGATGGACTGGTCCTGAAACTCTTAAAAAAAAAAAAGAAGTCTTATAAAAAATAAAACTCATTATATAATGTTGTACCTTTTAATAGATATGACTAGTATAGCTATTCCTCAATTTGCTTCTGCCTGACACTTTAAATATTTCCTACGAACTGCAGTTGTTATGAGTGAAGGTTTGGTTCCCCCTTGTGGAGAAAATGTGCAACTTTCTTCTGTAGCTACTAGTGAAATCTGTCAGCATCTGCAAAATTAAAAGCAAAACTGTTTGTCAAAGCTGTGATTCTTAACATATCTAGCCAGGATAAATAAGAACCAAACAGATAGACATGTTTCAATAAAAGTTATAAATGATCTGTATTTTGATACCATTAAAAAAGCATGTAAAATATTTGCAATAGAACAACAAAATTGCTTAATCCTACATAATAATTATCCAATAACCTGCCACGGATCCACAGATTTCACATAAATAACTGTGGATGAAGGGGGGAGCGATTGTTGTCTTCTAGTAGTCTCTTACCAGCAGAGGCCACTCTAGGAATATATATATATATTTTTTAAATCAGAAACTGTAGCACATGCAGGATGGATAGATAGATAATGGCAGTAGGAAATTCTAGTATATTTTTGCCAAGTTATTCTAGGTAAGTATTAAATAAATATTTTTAAACTAAACCTATGTGTTCATTTGACATGTTCAATCATCACAATATTCACTAACCTTTGAGCAAATGCCCTAACACCCAGCTTTCCCCCTGCTTGCAGAAGTGCAAGACAATGAGATTATGCACTCATCAAAATGATCAGCAAAAGACATTTGATAAATGCATGTGTCTTTAGAGATATATCAGGCTGTGATCAAGTCATGGGCAGCTGATTTAACCACATTTTGCTCAGTAAATGGGGAAAAAAAGAGGCCACGGAACTGATGCAGATGTAAAGCAATGAATGAGGAAGAAATGAGATGCATTCTGTGAACAATCTTTCCGCTTTTAAAGTTCAAATAAAAATACGCCGCAGCTATCAACTTCAGCTCACATTCTCATTATAACCTCTAACCCTATTTGTTATTACAGAAGTTAATTCTTTGAGACGCAAAACTGATTTGGTTAAAAGTCAACGACAAGTCTCAGCTTTGGAATTTGCATAAATTTGACTCTAGCTTACCTTGTTGGCAGGTAAAGGCCAGTGCTGAAACTCCCAAACACTTGGACCTAAAGAAATAAAAAACAAAAAAATTACTTTCTATGTAGACAATACCTGTTTCTAATGAGGACAGTATCATTTCACATAAAATACTGTTTGATATATTTTACTACTTTTTCTGTTAGGTCTTTCTAATAAGCTAAAATATGACAAGAATTTAAACCAAAGGGAAAAGCAAAACCTTTGCTCCTGTCTACCAAAACCTGATTTTCAAAAGGTGTAAAAACTGCCGAGGGAAATAAGAAAATAAAGATTTAATAAATATCTAATGTAAAAAATATACTGCATAATCTGTTTTGTGTCTTCTTTTTTTTTCTTTTGATAACCAAAATTATCAGGATGTTTTACCACAAAAACAATCCACTAATCTCTTAATGTGCAAGCTACTGGGAGGACAAAAATATTCTTGTTTCCTTTGAAACACCCACGTCGCAGTGGACAAATAGACCTAAGCCTTGACCCTACTCCCCTAAACCTCTTCTCCACATCACCATACTAGCACACACTAGTAAACAGCTCAGTCACATGTAAAGACCCTAAGCTGACTGTGAATGAAACCGAGTCCAGCAGACTTCCATGAACTGTGACGTAACTCCGCATGGTGACAAAGGTTAGCTGTGTTGTGTCTCGTCTCTAACCGACAGTCATTCAGTACCAGGTCTAGGGCAACCTTTTTCAACCCAGCTGCAATGCATCAGAGTGTAGTGAACATAACAACTCAGATATCATCTTTCACCAAAACAACTGCTTTCATATTTTGCCACTTCCATCCAGTTTTAGGTAAGAAGAGGTTTAACATAATCCATATTTATTCCAAGAACGTAGTAGAAAAAAAAAAGTCTATATGGCTTACACTATTCCCCATTTCTGATTCCAGAACTTCTGCCTGACTACAAAAATGCTAATAAACATGTTGAAATTCAATTGGAATGGAAGTTTGTTTGCGCTGCAAAATTTTCTGCAATGGTCTAATTTGTTGTAAAATTCCTGCAAGATTTGCGTTTCTGTCATATGACCAGGTTACGAATTCAAACATGGATATCTAAAACAGAACCAGAACCAGCTGCCTTCCTGTCTCAGTGGCCTTTTGGTTTGAACAATAAGTTGTTGTGCTGAGATCTCCCCATCAGACAAGTCAAGAAATGGGAATGTGGAAACGGATCACCTGAAATCATTAAGCTGGTCCTGTGAGTGAGCCAGCAGACATTTCTGGGCCTCTTTTTCTGTTTCTTCTGGGCAGGTTCTGGTTTGTGAAGCCAATGGTTCTGAAACTTTGAATTTCTTATTTTTATCTGTCCTCTCAAATTAGCCCTTAAAAGTAAATTTTCTTAAACTCCAAAACTTTAACAAAAGTTCTACTTTAATTAATCAGCTTAGAATATATTTCAATTGTTCAATTTCTTGTTTTAGAACTTCTCCTCTCAGTCACAATACAATGGCACAGTTTTTGTTCTCTTCGTGATGCATTTTTTTTGTGACTTACGCTCCAGAACAACCTGCAGTCCAGAAACTACGCTAATCCTTCAGGCAAATTTCTAAAGGATGGATTGAGAGGGGGGTGGGCATTTATCGCATCAATTATTATTCATTGTGATAAAATTTCTTAAAAGAATTTGATTTATTGTTATCACAATAAATTCCAATTAATGATCTTTTAATTATATAAAAAAAACTAAAACAGTTTGTATATTCTGCATTGTTACTTTTGCAATGTTTCTCCATTGTTTGTTCAATGAAAGAGTGTCGATAAATACAAATCAATTTTTAAATGCAGTAAATGTATGCATTTTAGTGACACAAATCACTTCTTTTGTGACTGGTGTCCTAAATCAACTTATTATAAATAGGTGTTTTTTAGTAGCACTATTTGTGCTTGTGGGGCTTTGATTGCTGTGTCATGCAGTCTCAGCCATACAATTAACTAAAGAAATAATCAATAGTTCTTATCACCACTTTTATTGTTATCACAATAGTACCACAAAATATCCTGATAAAACTTTAAGTCCATATTCCCCACCCCTAATTTGCATTAGTAGAGCTAACATATCTTATCATTGCTATACCAAACTCAGCAGTTTGTGCAGTCAGTTTGTAAAGTGAATAGCAGACATGTTTGTAAACAAGTTAATTTTTTAACTGCAGGTGTCTTCATGGACTAATTGGATAACATGTTAGCGTTTTCAGGGTGACAGTTAAGAGTTAAGCAAGAACTGTGAAAACTGGACAGCCACATTTGCCGCTGCTCCCAGCGGCGAGAAATCAATACAGACACAAAGCTGTCCAAGACTGGAAGAGTACTGTGCTTCCTATTTTAGGACCACAGAAGACACACTTAGAAACCCGCTGCTCTATCAGCAAGATCAAAGTCAGTAAATGCAATAATGCCTGAGGTGGTACTGATAGCTTGAGCCAAACAGAACTGTGGCGCAGAGAGATAAAGAGTCAGAGGACATTTGTTGCTAGTGGCCTGATAGCACATTCAACCTGACAGCACTGTAGGCTGTTGTAATTGAGAGCTGTGTTGTCAACTTGTGCAGCCTGGGCAATGTACTTAACTGTATCAGCGCTAATAAGTTACCAATGGCTCAAACTGTTCATTTTATTTCTTTGATACAAGCAGGTGTGGGCGATTGCTGCATATAAAAAAAAAGAAGAAAAAAAAGGGGAGGTTTACCTCAGCACTGGGCCAAAGGTTCTTGATGACTCCTTTTATTCTGTCCACAACCTCTAATCTCATCTTTTCCTCCTCTGGCCGTGGGGAGATGTACTCGTAGAAATCCTTGATTTCCTCGTGCAAGCTGCAAAACACACAGAGGAAAAGGAAGCACACTTTAGCGACAGAAGTGGAGGCAGGTGAAAACAGACGCACACTAGAGGCACAGTTATGTGTTCACAGTTCGAAACGCAAAACGGGAACTTTAAATGTTTGGCAATAACAGATGCAGCACCGCTCAAAATGAGACACTGATTTAAGCTGATGCAACTGGAGCTGCCTTCCTGTGTTTCACAGAAATTGTGCTCTCCTCTTCTGAGCCCCTCACAGACAGAGAGTGGGTGCTAAGAGTCAGACACTGAGTGATCCTGACAAAGTCAAGTTAATTGCTGATGTTAACAATAATAATTTGTCAACTTAAGCATTTGTAGTATACAGTTTTTGAGTTTATTTTCTTAATTTTAAACCAAAGTTACAACTGTTTTTCATCAAACCGCATAGTGTTCTACCGACACCATGCAGCGGTACAGTGGGTGTCTGCCAGTATTGCTACTTTGTATGTAAACAGAGCTTTGGATGTTCTGTAAGAATTTGTTAAATCAGCACACACAAACACAATGCATGATGGACTTCCGAAGAGACAACGCAGGACTGAAATCAGGAGTATTTTTGTTCATTTCCAATTCAAGTTCATCATATTTGGCATTCTGAAGACTCTGGACTTTTTATTTTCAAAATGGTTTATAATAACTGGGACCATTTTATTTCTTCATGGGGACAATAAGTAGAAATATTTAAATTACACAAGTAAAAGCCAATATAAAATAAATTTCTCTTTCTGGAAAAAAGGGAAGTTTTTCTTCCAAAAAGAAAAAATCAAAACAAGTTGTTTTACTTAATTATCCAAAGTTAAAGAAAACCCCCATTCTGGAAAAATAAAAATAAAATACAGTGCCTCTATGATGTATTTAAAAAATTTAGGAAGATTTATGAACATCACTGAAACCAGTTCACTTATTTCCTAGAAAAATAGCTTTTCCAACAAACACTTGCTTAAATTAGCTTCACTGTCTGACTAACAAGTTAATATTACAGAAAATAAGAATGCTTTTGTACCAGACAGCGGCTCTCCTTAGGGAACAGGAAACAAAGACTTCTATTGTACAAAGACATTTGTGCAATTCTGAAAAAAGAACCAGGCTAAACCAAAACAAAAAAAGGACCCATGCTGTGTCCTCATGTAATGTCAACAAGAATCTGGACTCGAGAGACGCACGCAACAGAAGGGTTCCACATTTGTCCTTGGGACGGGTCGCTGTGCCCACATGCGCTGACCTTTTCACTGAGCAGTTTTGGCTGCATGCGCATGGATGAAGGGACAAGCCTGTGTGGGCGGTCAAACAGGAACACAAACACAGCCATAAGGACTAAAAAACAGGCTCGTCACGCCTTCTAAATATGCCAGACATGTTGCTGGTGTGAGTGATATAAGGACACAGAAGCGATGTATACCACAGAGTTGGACATGTCAAAAACCTACAAAGCTATAAGCACAAATTGTTTGGATTATAACCCTAAGAGCACTGTGCATTTTTTCTCACTAGGAGTTTTCTTGCAGGCTTTTTCTGTTCCTATAGTTAGCTAAATTGAACTTAAGTAAAAAATTTTGGTGGAAAAATTCATAAGACTTCAAACTAATACACAACTATGACATAAAACAGCAGCAAAATTAAACAGGCTTTCAGTTAAAACTAACAAGCATTGATAACCATGAGTGTGTTGATTTTATAGACGTTTGCCTTGCTATCATTTGAGGCCAGAGTTTTACAGCCTGCACAAAGTTAAAGAAACTCAGATAACTAAATCAGATACTTCATTTGTCATTCAGCACTTTGCCTTTACCTCTTAATCTTTCCAGGTGATGTGCAACAAACAAGTGAACTCAATGACGAGTCGACTCATATTAATATTACACATGCATGATTTTGCTTACGAGGCCTGGAGCAATACACAAGTTAGAACATGTGAGAACAATCTCTAATTTACTCTAAAAATGTAATTTAAAAAAACAGCAAGGTCTAAGTAAGTGAGTTTTTATTCTGTGTGGAACATGAAAAACAGTTTTGATTTTTAATTGAATTAATTAAAGAAAACTGAATTATGTGGGTTAACTTCATTTACAAGAATTTGTCATCAGATAGATGGCCTGTTTTTATGTTCTAGATTTGGCTCAAAGGATGCAAGACTGACCTGCCAGGCTTTTAGGTTTACCAAATATAAGTTAAAGTATCATATGAAACCATTTCAAAATATGACAACAAATCAGAGGTGACAGAGATAATATATTGTTTTTGTCACGGAACAGTTCTATCCTGTTGTTTCTGGCTCCAACAAAACTTTTAGCTTTAAAGACGCTTCTTTCCTCAATGAACACTGCAGACTCCAGCCCCCATTATACGCACACAACACAGTGGTTTCATTTCAGAGTAAAAGAAACCTAGCAACTGAAATCTACATTGCAAAAGTATTTGCTCTTAGAAGTTGGGCGATTATTTTTTTGCCTTTACAACATCTGCAAGTTTAAAGTACTGCATTTGAGCTAGAAAATTTAGATATTATATAGATTCACTGGCCATTTTATTAGGTACACTTGTCCAGATACATGAAGGGCCAGTCACATGGCAGCATCTCAATGCGTTCAGGCATCTAGACGACTTTGCGATGTTTGCTCTCTGCAGCAACCACCTGATTCCACCACGTTAACTTGCACCAATATCTGAGGATGAGTTGCCAATGTTTGAAAATGCAGTAAAATCAAATATGAAAACATCTTAAAAGCAAAAGGCAGAGCTATAAAATATTAAAAAAAAAACTTTATATGCAACATCAAACAGGTTAACACCTGATTTTACAAAGTCGCTACTGCCAAGCTGTCAACCTTTCAGCTTAAGTGGGAGCGTCAGGGTGTGACCACAATCCCTGATGTTAAAAATGTGACATGTTTTTATTATACAACAATTATGCAGCAACAGGTTCTTCTTATCTTTATTACTTGTTAACAGAGGGCTGCGCTCTGTCTGAGCTCCAAGCAGCTCCGAATAAAGCTGGGAGACTTGCACTGACCTGCCTGTTCATTGTGATTCAGAGCAGAGGGAGAGCGCATGCCAACTTCTCATGGCTCAGAGCAAAGGATGGTTTCACAAGCAATCTGCTTGGTTAGTTCAAAACAGACAAAATATCTGCAGACCAATCAAATACTCATTTTACCATTCTGTGAGCAATGAAACATGAGGCTACCTAGTTTTACAAATAACCAGAGCAAACTTTTAATGCATCTTCAATAAAAATTGTACTGTAAACAATTTTAAAATATAAAAACTATGGGTTTTTTTGTTGTTGTTGTTGTTTAAACTCAGAGAATTTATGTGTATTATTTAAAATGTTTTGTTTGGACCACAGATAGTCTATGGGAGGAAGGGAGGGAGTTCCACAATCAGTAGGTTTCGTTTCACAGTAAACAGGCAACGACAGCTCCCTTGTCCTCGTGTAATAAGAGCAACCCGTGCTCCACCTTCACGGATCACATTACATCGTAGCTGTGAAGTCTGCCTTCAGAGCACATTGGCACTGTTTATCTGTCAATCCCATACTGCTGTAGTAAAGTTATGCAATCTTCAGTAAGAGCCATTTAAAACCTTACAGAAGCAGAAGGAAAACATTTTTACTCCACATCTATTATAACACTGAACTTCAGACAATCTGCTCATGGTTTTAAAAAAATGAATAAAAACGAGATTATGGTGTGGTATTCTATTTGCAGATTAAAAAGAAAGGATTCTAATATGTTCAATTTAAAGTAATAAGATCTCATATGGAATCTTCAAACCTTGCAAACTTAAAAAAATTTAAAAAATAATTATTGCACTTTTTAGTCATCTTACACATTCACTACTTGAAGGCAAAACATCTAGGAGGCAACGTACTGAACTGTTATATTGTGATAGATACATGATCAATATCAACAGATAATCTGTCTGATTGGATATTCCATTTCATGGAACTCTGATCCAGAACCGCATAGCATTCTGGGGGATGTACGCAGAGGAAATACTTTAGCCACTCAACCTCTCACTGCCAGCTAAGCAAGATAAGTGGCATCAACTAACTCAGTATTTGGTTACCTAGCAACAACCTTATGAGTCACTTGCACAGCAGCAGTTACAGGTTTCGCCACTGTGCCTCATAACTGCTTAAAAATAAACAACACGTGGAGTGAAAACTGTGGACAAAACAGGAAAGATAACATCTCTAGTTTGGAAGTATTTCAGATATTTAAAACAAACAAAAAAAAATCAATTATATTGATATAAAATGCTTACATGGTGTTATGTTTTTCAACTACACTGTCCAGCCCTAGTTAATGTATACTTTAGAAGAAGCTTAACACAATTCTCCTAGCCACACCTCTAGACAATAATAGTGTAGCCTCTTCTGTAATCATAGAGCAAAAAACAAACATGCAGAATCATTTTTGATGTTCACATTAACCTGATTATGTCTTGAGCAGGAAGATAGCATGCCACGAATTCTCCACAGTCTTAAAACACCACAGTAGTTCCCATCACTGTGAAGTATGTCTCATGACAGTTCTAAAGTAAAATGGAAATCTTTTGTTGGTGATGGTTGGATGATAAAAGCAGCCTGGCTGGCTGGTCGACAACACTTGGTTGGTAAGGCATCGAAGGAGCATTTGTTTGGCAACATGCTGGGTACTCAGGAAAGAGATGTTTCCAGAGATATGAATAAATTGTATGCTTTGTGATAGTAGAGACTGGATAAACATTACTATGCTAATCTTAGCATCTGATTCAGAGGGTCCTGCTAGAGCTAAATTAAAAGCTCTTTCACCAGTTAGTTTCAATTGTCTTAAAAATCTAAAATACTTAAACCGATCAAACTGCTACAAGGTAATTCTAAACCAAATTTTGAGCCTTTTAAACATTGGTGAATTCACAGAAAACAGAATCTTTACCATGCTTTTTTGGCGTCTGAGCCACCTTAAATGTAGACAAGTATTAGTCAAACATGGACTAGAAAACCCTGCACAGATTACAGAATCATTGAAACAGTTGTGTCTCTAAGGAGACTTCCAAGTTTTTCCAGTAATATTGTTAAAAATGTGCCTCTTTTTAACTGTTGTGTACACAATCTTTTGTAACTCCTAGTTTTGAAAAATTAAACATATCTTATATGTGGATGGATTTAATGTCAAGTCTTCCTTTTAGATGGTTTCCTTACATTTACTCTGATTTGATAGCCTTCTACAAATTAACTAGTTAATTTTTGCCTCCAAATGGTGCTAGAAAACCCAAATCAACTCTTTTTGCTCAGTCGTTTTTGTATAATTGAAACAAACTATCACGTCTACTCTTGGTTTAAAATGTATGAAAAACCCTGCAGTCTAGTCCTTTGAACAGTAATACACCGCATACTGATAACAAGTCACTAAAACTAATACACAACTGAGATGTTTACCACTACATTTCATTCTGAAACAGCTGGAATTAGATAGCCTGATCTGGTTTAGTTTTATTTCTGTAAATAAATTGAACTAAACAACAAGCAGGTTGTTTCTTGACCAGAGACAAATGACAGCCTGTTTGGCACTCAGTAGTGTTAAGATTTAAACTTTAACCACAGATCATGAATGGTGGATACTTGACAAGCAATCATGTGCAAAGAAACAAAACAAGTTAGCAGGACCTTCAACATTCCTTCTTTGCTTTTGTACGAAGACTGTGCAACACCTTGTCTGGAAGGCAAGATTAGTTCTTTGAATCGTTCAAAGGCGTCAAAAAGCCCAGATAAAATTTGAGGTAAATTAATTAAGAAGGAATGAAGAAAAGTTGGCTCAAACTTTGAAAATACAAACAAGCTAAAGGCCAAACATATAGCAGGTTGGGCAGTGCTAAAACGCCTCAGAAATGTGAGCCATTTGTTAAGTAGAAATAGACTCATGAACAGCTAATGTTCTTAAAATCCTTAGGCACTCCATATCCATTTTCTCTAGCATCACTTGTCAATTTAAAATGCATTATATACACTAAGACGTAATACTTATCCACAAAGAAACACCTCATAAATATGACTGCTCTAGCTGTAGTTACCCAAGTTGCAATTTACTCAAACTAGCACTAAAAAATTGGGTGTTGGCACCTAGAAAGTGTACGGACATCATGACCCTATTTTCACAAAGGCTTACATTTTTAGGCATTGCCAAATTCTACAACAAAGCTGTTATGTGACACTGCTGTACCTATTGAACCTCCAACACACAACAGCAGCTTTGAACTGCCAGGGTTGCCATGCATTAAATACTGGTTCACAAAATTAGGACAACCCCAAACAAAAGCAGAGGTGTCTGTACCGTACAGATGACGCATCCATAAATTTTTTATCAATCAATGATCAGGGATGCCAACTGTTGGATCAAAGAGCCAAACAGCTCAGATTACAAAGAAGAACGCATGCTGATGAATGTAGGTGGCAGAGGTGGTTGTGTTGTGAGTGGTGCAGCAGGTTGCTCTAGCTTAATCTTAGTCTTGAAATGAGACAACAAATAACAGGCTGACAGAAAAGCACTAGCAAAACATTTCACATTAAGCTGGAACGGTTTCAGCATCTTCCTGAAAGTTAAATCCACACAGAGGGTTAGGAATGACCCGCTAATCTTCTGACTGAAGACGCCCATTTTACCAATTGAGGCTCAGAAACTCCACAGTGAAACTATGAAGGCAAGCCTGGTGACAACTTTTTCAGTTCTGCTTTTAGAGCCAAACTGGGAAATGTTTTTCCAAGCCCAGCCTTGTTAAATATACAGTCTCCTCAAAGTACTGGAAGTAGATAAGGGAACAAGAATATTTTGACTGTAATTTCCTGAGCAGAAACAATAATATAATCAGAAAAGGTCTGGACAGATTTATGACATTTTAAGGCTAGAAAATGAGATGATTCTACATTAAAGTGTTTTATGACTTTTTAATACCTCACAGAAACCCTGAAAGAATCCAGCTTTTGGCTTTATTTCAGATGTAGCAACCTGAAAATATTGCACCTACAGAGCAGAGAATAGTCAGTGCTATATCAATAATTACAATAAATGGCTTCTTAGGTGCAATATTTGGAGTACTCCAATATTCCAGGTGCCATGCATTTGATCTCTTCCTGCTAGGGCTGCAACTAACGATTATTTTAGCCATCAATTAGTCTATTCATTATTTTTCATTTAACCCCTTAAGATTATTTTATTCAAAATTGGAAATGTATGCGAAAATGCAAATAATTTAATTACTTTTTTTTATTATTAAAATACAATAACAGAGCATTTCTTTAGTGTATGCTTGATCATTTATAGCCAAGGACGCAGGTAAAAAAATACTTCTAACAGCATGCAAAAAGCTCAGTCCTTTCTACTTATCAATATAAGCTGTGTCCGAATTCAAGGTCTGCATCCTTCAAAGGATCGGTCTACGGAGACTGGGTCCTTCCAAGGCCGTGAATAAACTAAGATCAGAAGAGACAAGCTGTGAATTCGGACAGGCGTAGCCTTCACCAACTGTCCCCGCCCCCATCACAGCGTAACTCATGTTGCCTAGCAACCATGACAGCTCGAAGCAGTGAAGACAAAAACACGGAGCTGAAGTTTGTTTTTTTTAGTCATGTATTACTCCTGATTTCTGTATTATTCTTCACCTTTTACAGTAAAGGCTGTTCCAAAGTAAAAAAAAAAAAAGAAATCTGTTAGTTTGATTCTAAAATGTTCAAACATGTATTGCACATTTCTACCAGGAATAAACATAAGCAAATTATTCATTTTCAAATATAATACTCTCCAAATCTTGGATAAGCCATTACAGTTAAATAAAACTAGTATGTTTGAAGGCTTAACTTTAATCAATCAAGCCGATTTGCTCAGGAATAAATGAAATACTTTAGTAAACCAAACATTTTACAATTAGACATTAACCTGTCTGAATAATGTCACTGTTTAACGTCCACTCATTGGGGAAAGCTAGCGGGAGTTTTTATAACAACGTGCCTGGAGTCAGGCGTTCTCCTCTGGTATACCGAACCTGAAGTGTCCGGCCAGCTGGCATTTGGCGAGGGGGAGCTGGCTGTTAATGCAGCGGGAGGAGACATGTCCGAAAATGTCAGAGCAGGTTATGCTTTGGTGAACCGAGCAGATACTTGAGACTTACACACTTACATTCTCGCCAAAAAAACAAAATCACATTGTGTCATTTAAAGTGTAATATAACAAAATTATTTGCCGCTCTTCACCGCCACTGTCGTTCTGCCTGAACGTCCGGTTTGGGCCCGCAATGAATTATGGGATATGGTGGGCCATGAAGGATACACCGGACCCATCCTTCAAATCTGGGGAAAAGAAGGACTCGGAGGCCGCATGTGAAGGAGTCTTCGAATTCGGACAGGCCTTGTCACCACACTATGACGTAATCGGCCTACAAATCCGTCCTTCGAAGGATGCAGAACCTGAATTCGGACACAGCTATAGTTAAGGGCTTTTGATTATTTTTGGATTCACCTATTACTGATTGGATGGTAAAAGGTGCTTAAATCAAAAATATTTTATAGAATTTAACTGGTTGAAGCTTAAACTATGCCAGTTGAGGAGTTCTGAATTTGTCCCAGATGCAAAATGTAAATGTTTTGTAAGGTTTTGCCTTAATTACTGCTATTAGTATGTTATTCTCTCAGCAAATGGCATCAGTTTGTATATTCAAATTAATGATTAATTGATTTCAATAATCTATTCATGGCGATAATCCGATTAATCGTTTCAGCACTACTGCCTGCCTACAATATTTTTGGCAAGTTAGAGGAATTTTTACATTATGAAAGTTGTGCTGAGAGCTCAAGCAAAAATCATAAGACTGAGTATAATCTGGGTTAATAATAGTAATTTATGGTTACAGCAATATTCCACAATAAAAATCACACTCATATTTTCCTGATGTTGTGCTGACTTAAGGCAAAATCAAAACTAAAGTGCCAAGCAAAACTACTTCATAAAGTTTGCAGCATTTTTAAACATGTCTTTATGTTGAATATACTGCAAATATGAAAAGAAAGCAACCAATTTGTTGTAGAGAATGTATTCACATTGACATCAACAGAACTAAACAATTGCTACCAATTGGCAGAAAATACTGAACCATGGGCATCAAACTCTGGTCAATGATTCACATACTGTTCCTCTTTGGACCAGTTTTGATAAACAGCAACAGTATAAAGCACTGGTAGCTCCTTACAACAACCAGTTTTTAAAAAATGTTTTGCAAAGTGACAAAAGTCTGGTTTACAGAATGACTTTCCTCTGGACAGGAAGACATATTCTTCACTAAACAGTTGAAGGTAGGGTTATGGGTAGTGGTCTACCTGCGCTGGTTTTAGGGGCCAGATTGATCCGCAGTTCTGATGTTCCAACATTGTCTGAACACCAGACAGCGAGTAAGGAAACACAGGAGGGCCTAACAGATGTTAAATACTGCAGCCGCTGTGTTAAGCATGTTTTTAATAAAACAGCTTTAAGCAGAGGTGTTGCCTGCGTGTTAATGCTGGGTGTCATAAATCTCTAAAAAAAGCAGCAATAACAAGGCAATAAAACCCTGCTCTGGGGCATTTCATCGCTGAACAATTTACTACACTTTACATTACATTTGAAGTAACCTTCTCTTGTATCATTCTAAGCCTGTTTGCAAATTTTAAAAAAAACAAAACTATAATTATTCATTTAAAAAAGTACACAAATTGGATAAATCAGTGGGACATTTTGTTCCATCTTTACAATCAGACACACTAAATTAGAAAACCGGGATCAGCAAGAAAAAAAGGGGGACACATCTCTCTCAGGATAGAAACTCGCTGTGTCCATATAAAGAATCTAAACAAAACCCTAATCACTCATCTAGAAAATTAGGTGGAAGCCCTCCTTTCAAGCTCCAAATGTGATTGGTCAGAAGAGGAAGAGGGAGAAAAAAGGTTCGTCTCTCGAGAGGGTTGGCTTTGTTCAGAAGAAGTCGAGCTGTGTGGAGCATGCAAACACTGATCCATTGCCATCATGAATCAGGCTGCTTACTTGGACCTTCCCAGTTCCAGAAAGCCTGGCAGAGAGTCAAACACAAATAAGCTAATGCCTCTGCCTCTCTAGCCAAGCCACATGGCCAAATATAGAGTACAAACTGTCCTGCTGAAGCGCATTTTAACTTACTCCCATGTCACCCTTTTTGGTTCTTGTAAATAGCAAACTCAGTCATGTATGAACAATTTTTTTGTTCATTTTATTTGCATTTACTCCCAACCCAAAGTGGCTCAACTCCACAGTCTTGTGTTCTGCTTGGGAAAATGCTATATTTATATTTTGTATTAAATACAAGGTTCAGACTGAGCTAAAAATAATTGGAAACAGGACACTTTCATTTAAGCCTTGTGCCATTTTGTGGCAAACCACTGAATGACATTGGTATCCCGGGTTTCTGGTACATCTGCTAACACCTTGTAGCTAAAATGTAACGTCTGAAGTAGCAAGATTGTCATTTGTCTGTAGCCATTTTCTTCATTCATCTAAAAATGTTTTATCACTGTTCATCCCAACTGCTGAAGTTCTTTCATAACATTACTGAAAAAATATCACTTCTAACCCAGGAAAGTTTGTTTTTATATCCACATACATACTGTATGTCATCACTAGTTCATTTTAAAATAATGTTGCAATTTCTCAGACTGTGCTGACATCATGATTTGCCTGAGTACTGAAGGCCATCAGTGGTGGCTGAGTGTGATCCCAGCTGTTAGCTTAAGGTTCTGGTATTAGCAGAGCTTATCAGTAAAGAATGTCCTAATGCAAACAAAGCTCCCATATTACTATAAATGAAGATCAGCCAAAGCCTGAACTCTATACTCTTGTGTTCTGCTTGTCTCCACATGTTTAACCGTGAGGAAGAGGAGAAAAAAAATGTTTATTTCAGAGCCGCACCCATGAAAACTTTCTCCACAGTTATAATACTATAAACAACTAAGTTAACAAACACAGCAAAAGGTTATGCTAAAAGTCATCCAGAATGATAAAAGTATAAAAGATCTGTCGCAACAAAAATTAAGCATAAATCAAATTTTCACATTATTAACCACAAACTACAACTTTACATTAAGACTTTCTTTTTCACTTTAAAGTTCCTTGAAGGTTTGTTTGATCTGTAGCAAGCTTTTATTACTATCCAAGATTTAATAAATATATTAAGAAGTTGATTGGGCAGCCTTATTAAAATGTTTTTGAAGCAGCAGTAAGTTTGAAAGGTAGACGCACACACTCTCTTAACTCAGAAAGAAGTTCCTCAAACCTGAAAGTTTTCACCATTTCAGAAATCCAAGTTCATAGAAAATACATATTTGTATGCACAACTGTTTTATATTTGCATATTTAGAAAAAATATTTTGTTTTAAATAGGAATGCACTAATATGCAAATTTGAGTCGATTCAATGCTGCTGTTGAATCCGATTTTAATGCTGCTGTTGTGGCCAATATACCCAATAATCCTGTGCTGAATCACAATCACTTGACCAAACAAAAACCACATGACCAGCTCCATCCAAAACAGCTACAAGATGGAAATAAATATCAGCTGGTAACATCAGCCCAGTTTTACTTAATGGACCTTTACAGATATTTTAAAAAATTGAAAACATCAGCTAATATGGATGTTGAAGGTGATATATTGTCCATCCCCAGGTTACAAGCTATTAGAAATGTGATATTTAGCAAATGGGATATTGCTAAAAACTTGTGATTGCCACAAGTTATAAGAAGTCTACACATCCATTACTCCTATTCTGTTCTTCTAATGGATACATTCAATGCTCTTGCTGCTTGGCCACTCTGACTTGTCAGATGTGGACATCCACCGCATTGAGACTCCATCCAGCAAGTTGAATATCCTATTAGCATTTTAAGTGTAAACTTGTGACACTTGGGAGTTTATAAGCTAACAGTTTCAATTAGTAATTTGCTGTGTTAATACTGTGCACACTGACATTGTGATATATAATGGAGCTCTATCTGTGAGCTTAAATCAGTGGTGCCTAAACCATTGATAAAGCCCTTGACCACCTGAAGCAAATATCTAGTAGTTAGGAATCTTGTAGCCAGACTGTTTCCAGAACCATCTTCTTCTGTCCTATTTTCAAAGTGTGACTTGTTCTCCTTACATTGTTCACTGACATCTATGTCAGATCACTCTTACACTAATTTCGTCCAAAGTGAGGGGATTTCCCCATTCTTCTACTATAAGCAACATGTGTACTGTGATGCATTAAGAGTTTTTATGCTGTCATTTTCTCATCTTAATATGCATTCTAATGCTGTCAATCTCTCAACATGAAAGGCCTAAAGCCATTTCACATTTCTTTATGTTTTGCCTACAAGCAAATACTTTGTTACATTTCAAAGTGGTCCTTAGTAATAATTCTTCAGTCTTCCTGAAGAACCCCGCCTTCCCTTGCAGATTGGCTTTTTTCGTTATTTTGGCTCATCAGACTGATTATTCGTATTTTATTTTATTTTTTGTCTTTTAAAACTCATCTATGAACTGTATCAGCATAATACACATAACCTCAAAGGATGATTCAGTGAAGTCTCCATCTCTACAACTTCATAAAAAAATAATTTGCTACACTGCATTTAGTTGTTACTAGCAGTTTGTTACACATATATCATGTATTCCCATGACTAATCTTATTTCTACATCAACAAAAATATACAAAAAAAGGAAATAATTGAACAAGCAGTGAGAGCTTAACCACAGACAACTGCAGATTCTACAATTCACGTTGGTAGTAACTAGTTAAAATAACAACACAGATAACACCGGGCCTGGGATTTGTTCCTTTGTTTACTTAAATATAATTCTTCTATTGTTGGCCTAAATCTTATCAAAACTGTTTCAAAAAATTCAATTAAATCAGGATTAAATGCGGTGACTTCTAATCATAAAAGTATCTAAAGCCCAACCACAAGTTTTCTCTAAAATACTTCACTACTATGACAATTTAAAGAGTTTTAATTATCCTTTGTTCCTTTGAATGTGACTTGTTCAGATATAAACATGAATTGTTAGCCATGTTACACCATGTTTTTTTACATAATAAACACTAAGATGTTAGCCTGCAAAGGCTAAAGAAACTGAAAATTCTCTAATGTCTCATGGTACAACAAACACATGACAAGAAAGCAAGAAACTGCAGTTTGCTATAGTACTACAAGCTAAGAAAAGTGGGAATGCCACTGTACTGGAAAATTGTACAACTACTGAAGGTGATGCGACTGGAATGCCAACTTTATAAAAATTTTTGACCAGTGTCAAATATAGACAGAATAAAGTTTGATGGAAATTTTCTAAAAGTATGTAAACAAATTCGTGCCTGCAACGTTTTGAACATGATTACTGTCATTGTCAACCTTTGATATCCATGTCCATGATGGCTCTGAGGTCATCGGAGTCAAACTTTGGTTTAAACATATAAGTCTGAACCCAATAAAACTTGAACGCAACTTGAATGCATTTGAATCGATGTCTTGATCCATCAAATCACTTGTTTTGCCATAGCGTTCACTAATGCCACTGCATTCTTGTAATGTTAACCCAATTGCATGTAAATCAGAATAAGAAGTTTCTCTTTTTTTTCTTCAGCAGTTTTTTTTTTTTTAAGTTTTGTATGTTTTACTGGAAATACATACTTCAAGCAGTAGTGTATGGTATGTGTACTTTTTCGTGAAAAGTTAACGAACCATGTTTAAAGGTTTACTTTTATATGTGGTTTCTTTAAATTTTGAGAAGTGCTGTTTTTCAACTTACCTGAAATACACCATTTATGAGAAGCAAAAAATATAAATAGTTGAAAGCCAGCATTATTTCTAACAGCTGCCTCAACAAGTCACTAACTCAACTTCTGTATGTGGGATTTGCCTTTTAAAGAGTGGATTTCACTGTGTCTCGTATAGAGGTCTCCTACTTAAACTTAAACAGAAGTCACTTTTTCACCAGCTAAATAAACTAAAGTTGACCTATTAAGTGGAAGTAAGCCAGTGGGTGGGGTGAGACGAACAGCCTCTCCCCTTGTCTTTTAATCGTAAACATACTAGTTTATGCTCCAGCATTAAGCTAACACAATGAAAACTGATTTGTAGAGCTTCACTTTTAGCAGCAGGTGATCACCTGCAACGCAGCCAAATTAAACTTCAACAGACTCACTCTTACCCCACAACTCCTTCAGAGTAGTTCCTGACTTTCCAAGGCGTGCCCGTGTAACCTTCATATCTTTCCGTGTTAGAGCCGCAACCATTGTTCAAGAGACTGGAATTGAATCCGAAAGTGCTAGCTTTATTGTCTCTCTTTCTTTTGTTGGGGTGTCCGTCCGTGAGTCCCCTCCAAAGCACAGCAACCCCACTGCCCTGCTGCCCCCCTCCACCGACACCGCCCCTGCCCGCGGCTCTGTTGTTGTGGTTGCTGTTGGTGTCCAGTGGTATAAAGTCCCGCTGTTCCGTCATTTCTCCAACCCCCGCTGAGGTAGACATCCCCTGAGTCTTGACGTCTCCACCACCGTTGTGCGAGTCGAGCGTCCCGTTTCTGCAAGTGAGGACGGCTCCCGACGCCCCGTTGTTGACGATTGGTTTCAGGCTCGGAGTGCTCTGAGATCCCGTGGAGTAGCTGCTATTGACGTGCAAATACCCGAGCCCCTGCGTCGTCTCCCAAATCTGCATCCACAAGTTGTTAGCGGGTCCCCGTTGTTCTGGCTGAAACCAGGCGATTCTAGGATCCATCAAACGCCACTGTAGGCAAACCGCCCCCCCCACCCCACCACTGAGCAGCGCTCAGCTCGTGTGCAGCTAGCCAGGTCGCTAGCTAACGTTAGCTAGCCTGCTCAGGGACTCCACTGACCGTTACTTCTAGATTATGGTTAAAAAAAACTACGCGCTTGGGTAATAATGGTATACACCGAGCGGTCGAACTAATTCATCCGCAGTAACTAAAACGAGAGCGCGAGTCAGGTGATAAAAACAGTATTTGAAGATCAACTTGCTGTTAAAGACGTTAGAAACGTGCGAGGGTTGTCTGTCGAAGAGTCTCTGTGCCTTTCCCCCGATGGCGGAGTCCACACCGCTACTGCGGCTGCGCCGAGCAAGTGACTAGGGGCGGGGATACACCTATTACGCAACAAACAGTTTACGGGGTTTTTAATATATATTTATTACATAACAAACTCAGATTTCATATTTTTCTTTTTATGTAAATAAAATACGGAAAATAAATTTTTAATTCATATTTCTGTTCATTTAAATCTGACATTATTTATGCTTTTTTTACACTTAAAAAATAAAATTGAGGCAGGAATACGATTTATATGCTCTCAAAAATGGATTAAAAGCAATATAATATCGTGGAAGACGTTTTTTCAAGGTATTGAAAAAAAGTAAAACCCATAATTCCGATTAATACTACGCAAAACCTATTAAGTTTTTTAATACATGATGTGCACACCATGCAGAAGAATGGTCATTGACATTCTTCACATGGAAGGTAATGTGGAAAATGTCATTACTAAGCAAGCTAGCTATTCATGAAAAGGTGCCTCTCCCTTTTCATGATCCCTAATAGATTCCATTCAGGCTATTGGACAAACAGCTGATGACGTCGCTGCCAAAATGATTGACTGCAGTCACTTTACACTAAACTTCAAGTAATTTAGATTCCACACCTCTTCATTTTTTTCAGGTCATTGGTCTCAAAATTAAATGCTAATTTTGATTAAAACAAAATTTTGATTAAGTCAAAATTAGTCCAGTCATTTCCTCTAATCCAGTTTTTCCATCCGCTTAACTTCCCATTAATATTCTTGGACACAACACTCAGCTTCTTTAGCGATTACCTTTTTTGTCATAGCTGTACTGTCGAAAGTGTCAATGATTTTATGCTCAACAACTGTTAAGTCTGCAGTCTTTTTATTCATCAAACATATTATATATAAAAATACTTTATTATATAATTATAATCTTAAGACAAAATTAATTTGGGGTTTCACTGGCTGTAAAACAATCACTCAAATTTAGAGAAATAACAACCCAAATTAGCTCATTTTGTGCACAATTAATCTGCATGTGGTTCACTTTTTAAGCTCAATTTGAAAAAGTTTTTGTTATTCTATAAATTAATTAGAAATAAAAATAGAAAAATGACAACCTGTCAGTTTTCTGTATGTCATGCTGCTGTTGTCCTATAATTTCCCAATTCTCAAATCAGTAAAACACATCTTATCCGCTCCAGTTTGGCCATAATAATTACCGTATACTATTAAGCCACTTATTTTTGATATTTTTTATTGACTGTGGCAAGCTTATTCCTTCATAGTTCTGCAATTCAACAAGCAGAGCCAGGGTCGTAGGTCATTGCCACTTACTGTACCTACTGATTTAAATATCAAATAACAAGAAAATGTAACGCTTTCATAATCTACCTTTAAGCTTATTAAACGAAATCCATCACTGACTGTTTTTATATTATAATAGTGTGATGATTTCTTATTAAATCTAAATCTAATGTGGTCTCATTATGTGTAAGTAGGTCCACATATATTCAACTTCAACTATTCAACTATTCCAAGTAATTGCATTACCCTGAAAATAGCAGTGGTTTGAAATTATATAAATCTTGCTGCAAACAATATACAAAACTATATTGCTTAAACTAGAGCATCTTTAGCTCTAGTTATAACTGGCAGTATTCAGTTATAACTTTCTAAGAAATGAGGACTTAACAAAAAAATGAATTCCCTGTAAGCCAGACCAGGTTTTACATCAAAGCTAGCGTTTTGAAGAAATTTCCACATTTGTCAGAAATCCTGACAGAAAAACACAAAGAACTTAATTAACCGGTTGGAGAGAGACCTGGCAGTGGGAAAGTGCCTCTAGTCACTTCCAAAAAAATGATAATGGAACAGCTGTAGACTATACATCAAGAAGAATTAGACTTTAGTTCAGATCTTTTGCAAACCAGGAGTTTGAGCAAGTACCTTGTTGATTTGAACAATTTAAGAGTTATTATTCACTGACCATTTTTAATAAGATATTCAAATACAAAACCAAAAGTTTTGATTTCATATGAAATTTTTCAGTACTTCTGTTGAAAGTTCTTTTCAAACTATTCTAAATGGTTCTCTCATGAACCAGCGGTTTACTTAAACTAATCAAGTGATAAAAAATAAAAAAAGTCAACTGATTTTCCCAACTGGGATATCTCACCTTACACCAAATGTATTTTTATTTTAAACAGTTACAGCAAGTCAACTTCAAATAAGATCATGTTTGCATCATGGCTCAGAACTTTATGCATTTACTTTTGAGAAGTTAAATATTTTTTTCCACATAACATACCTTGTTCCAGAAAAATGGAGGGATTAGTTGAATTTCTTTTCACTTTATTAGGAGATGGATCATATTTTAATACAAATATCAAAGTTTTGGCACATTTCTGATACGCCAAGAAATATTTTTAACACCTTTTCCATTCACTGCTAAACTAAATACTATTCCTGTCAACAACCATAGCAAGTCTATTTTTTCCCCAGAAAATTTCAGATTGAATAATTAATTATTTACAACACACCTTTTAATAAGCTAGCTTATTAAAAGTTAGCTAATTTGTGAAACTAAATTCAAAATTTCACATTTTATAAGTCTGAACAAGGTTTGAATTTTTAATTTCAAGATTTCTTTGTACCTTTGCTCACTTAAACTTACAGAAGTATTTACCTCCACTAAATTTTGACATGTAATAAAAAATCTAATATTTTATTAGAATTTTATGTAGTAAACAAACACAAAATAGGACATAATTATGAAATGGAAACACATTCATTGTTTTCTTCCTTATTCTTTTTGTTAAGCAAATAAAAATGCACTCTGCATCTCTTTATGGTGGTGGCAGCATCATGCTGTGAGTCTCCTTTTGTTCTGCGGGGACAGGTAACAGGGTGTGAATACTTTAGCCATCCTCTGTAATATGGAGTTAATTTTCTCCCTATTAGGCAGAGCATCTTTAGCTCTAGTTTCTCTATAAGTTTGAAAACTTGTGTAGCAATTTTAACTTAAAAATATGAATCTACAAAAGTGGCTTTCAAAGAGTGATTTCCAAAAGTCTTCGCAATGGACACAAAATAGCTCCATGATGTGATTCACTTAAGAAAAGCAGTTTATTTTCTAAAAATAAAATGTATCATTCTGCTGTAAAATATCTCTAAAATAACAGCAGTCTGAGGTGTTCTAGCAACATGACTGCTTCCCCACCCCCCAAATACAGTATGTCTCCTTCTACTATTTAGGATAAGTTAAAGGGTACAAATGAAAGAAAAACTGCAGGCTGCTTTTTTTCAACCTTATCTTTTAAAAATGTCGACTTGCCATCAAATTTTGCTGAAATCTTTAAAACCGTGTTGGTGAGTCTTCACAGAAAAATGCCACCACCTCTTCCTTTTCACAAAAAAAATATTCACATTACTCAAACAACTGTAAACAGTAATTATTTTTAAAAATACATAAATAAGTGATGGTTTCTCAACTGCACCATCTCATCATGTGTCAACAACTGATCACAGTGTGAGGAACACAAAGTCTTTATTTCTTCACCACCTTTTCCAGATAACCAATAAATCTTCTCAGGTTGATTTTGATGTTGTCCAACACGCAAAGCTGCTGAGGGCTGTATTTACCCCGGCCTTCTTTACGGATCTATTAAGAGAAGGGAAGATGGATAAGTATCTTCATGTATTGGAGAGATGAAATCCTGAAATAAATTTGATTGGAAATATCTTTTGGAAGTCAAAAGAATGACCTAATTACAAAATTTGCTTAAACTAAATGTTAGTTCATCTCTACAACCTTTGCCTTGAAGACGGGCTGAAGTGCCTTTAGTGCAGGCAGTAAGTTCAGGTTTTTAGCCGCCATTTCTGCTTCCTCTCCATCAGCGAACACATCAAACAAGGCGTCGAGCGCTTCTCCGTTCACAACCAGATCGGAATCCCTCGTAGCGACTTGAAGCAAGGCATTTCCAATCATCTGCAGGAGCAAAAGTTCTCAGAGCAGGAGCAAACATTTGGGCACAAACAAAATAAAAATGGAAGAAGTGATACCTGAAGGGTTTCCGCCATGCCCTTTTCTTTGGCTAATGTGCTTCCAGTGATTCCTAGGATGGCGACAGCGTTAACCCTCACGCTGACAACATCGCAGCGGGTGGCTGCCTCGCTCAGACTCATCAGCTGCTGGGGGGTCATGCACTGAACAAACAAAAACACGACAGAAAAAGCAGCCATGCAGTCAGAGGGTTGTTTTCCAAGTTGGAAATAGTGTTGGGTTAAAGCTTCTAGTCAGAATCCCTAAATGTAGTTTGTAACATACAGAGCGACACACCATGCTCAGTTTATCTTTGCTTTGCAATTCGTCCATTAAAAAAAAAAGATTATTCAAAATTCCTGTTTTGTACATGTTTTTAAATCAGAATACTTCTTTGAAAGAGTGTTTATTTTTATTGTGTAAAGCTGCAAGACAAAAACTTTTAGAATGCTACACAGATTTTTTTAAAAATTATAAAAATTATTCTTGCATCTCTTGTGATGTCGTTAACCTAAATATATGCTAAGCAGAACCAGCAGGTCATTCTCCATAGTATGCTTTCTAAAACTTTCTCATTTATAAAACTCTGCTGTGATAAGAAATACACTGCTAGTTGAAAAGCAATGCTACAATATGCAACCTAAAAAGGATGAAATCTTAAATGTATATTTCTGATTACCATCAGTGACACTGAATAGTACTGTATTTTGTACCTGGCTGATGTTTTTGGAGGCAATTATCTGCAGGAGAGAACGCATGGCGCTGATGACGGCCTCAAGGAACTCCTCATCTTTTGGGATTTCTGCAACGGAAAAAAGTTTAAATGTCAGTTCTGCTTGTTGCTTTCACACATGCCTATGAACACTAAACTGGTAAAGTATCAAAAGTACTAAATTGCAAAAATATTGACAAGAATCTGAGACCTTCAGCATCAAAAACCAGTGAGGACAGGTGCTGTGCTGCTTCCTGCAGGGCTGCCTCACCGCCCAGAGACTCTGCATCCATGGTGGAGAGTATGCTGTGGAGGCAAGTCAGCGCCCGGGACTGAACCCGCTGCATCCTACACACATGAGAGGAAGCGTTTTAAAAAAAAAAGTTTATATGGTGAAAAGTTAAAAGCTGCAACCAATTTTGAGTTGATGAAGACGCGTACCGCCTGCTCAGGCTTCTCCAGGATGGATTTTCTTGGCACACATTGGTGGCTTCCTCTCTGGGGAAGGATGTTTTTTTGAGAACCTTGAATCCAGAGAAAAGAAAACATATTACCATGTAATCAAAGCATATATGTGGGAGAAGCTAAGTGGGGTTCACTGCATAATCACAAACAAGCAGTTCCTTCCACAACATTCATCAAGTAACGACTGAACTTAACCACACAGTACAACCACAAATGTATGTTATTGCGTGTGTCAGAAAAACATAACATAAAAAAGGAAAATGACACATGACAATCACATTAAGATGTTTTTAATCTAGAATAAAAGTATGAAAAACATTTTGCACTTGTATGTACATGCATGTATTAAATTTCATGCATGTACATGAAATTTAATACAGTGGTGCCCAAGTCCAGAGCTGAAGAAAGCCTGTTGGTAGTTGAAATAGACCTCAGACAGGACAAAGGGTCACCCTGGACAAAGTCAGAACTAAAATGGCATAGTATAAAACAAAGCATATTTATGTCTTAGAATGGCCTAGTCAAATCAAGATCAGAATCTAATTGAGCATCTCCAGTGAGAAGTAAAAAATAGCTTTTCACAGATGCTTTCCTTCCAATCTAAGTTTGAGCTATACTGCAACGTTAAAAATGTCAGTCTCCAGGTTCAAAAGTTGGTAGAGATGCACAAAAAAAGACATGGAGCTCTAACACTGCTGTGAAAGGTGCTTCTATACTGTATAGGGAGACTTTGTCCATGAAAGTTTCTGACACATCGATGTCCGTGCTCTAAATTAAGGTGATCAGGAACTTCTCTCACCGCTGGCAAAGTGTGTATGGGCGCAGTGGAGATGCGTGCAGTAAATCTGGGGTGACTGAGAGGCGGTTACATTGGATTAAGCGGTAACACCAAGAAGGCCTGACTGCAAAGTCATTTATCAACAGGTGTTATAACTGTCTAAACATAGCTACCTAGACGTGCTACAAAAAGAAAATTTCACGGGGTAGCACAGATCATCACAACACCGGCAGCTATGGAGACGTTCCACCATCTAGTTTTCTGACTGTGATTAGCCATCCTCATGTCTGTAGATGGTAAAGTTTAATCATTGGTTCATGTGTATCAGTATGAATTAATATTTAACACATCAGTCACAAAATGGGTCTTGAAGAAGGAGCAAACTATGAAAGGAAGTGTGACTTTTAATCCACAAAATGCCATACTTTTCAGATGTTTTATTTGTTAAAGAAATTAATAAAATCTATGTCCCATTTTCTTCCTCTTCAATATTAGGCACTCCTTACAATCCACTGAAAAATTTTGAAAATATTCAAAAGGCATTTGCACCTCTGCAGAGCTGTTCTTTTTAGGCTTGCAACCACAGCTGTAAAGATGACAGCTAAACCCACTTTAGGCACTTGTCAACACTCTCTGACTGTAATGAATTCTTTCTGTGCATGTAGTGACAGAAGTGAGGTGTGATTGAGGAAGCAGAGTGCTATTTGCCTTTTCTGGTATGCTGTGGTTGATCAAGGCCCCTTGAACCTCGGCTGACAAGCACAGTGGAGACATCAGACTGGACAGTCCGTCGCAGAGCCCGTCAGGACCCAAGTCACTTTCATCGCTGCTCGACTCCTCCTCCCACTCGTCATCAGAAGGATCTAAACAGTAGAAAAGGAGAGCAATAAAGAATATTTTAATGTCCTGAAATCACCCTGGCAGTACGTTTACTGGTCTAACAGTCGCTCAGAATGACAAATCCACACTTGGTGGCCATGTCACAGGAAATAAATTTTAGATGAAAGTGCCTGGGGTCAGCACTGCTGTCCGTGCCCTCAACACTCACCGTCAGAGCAGCACATGTTGACAATGATCTCTAAGGACGTTTGCTGGGCTGTCAGCAAGGCCGTTGCCTCCCTCAGCTCCTCCTTACCCCTCTGGACACAAACAAACAGCCGCGTGAGTCAACATCCCAATACAACCATGGCTGCTAGCGCTGCTATCGCTCAGTCTGGCTCCAGCCGCTCGCTACAGAGGAGCGATTTATTCCTGCTGATGTACTCGAACAAATCAGGTTCCACATTTCTGAGCTGGGTCGTGGTGACAGCCTGCATAGAAAGTAGCTGATGTATATAATTGGAGAAACTTGGCTTAAGCTACGTTGATATATTTAGGGCCACGATGAATGTGTGTGTTTCAGTAGTATTATCACTGAATAGTGCTAGTTTTATATTTTAGAGGGGGGATTGTGGAGCGTCAACATGATCTTGGGGTTCTGTTCATGACCGAGCCGTGAGGGACAGATCTGTCTCGCCGGGGTTGAGTCAGCCAGTCACCAGCCCCCAAATGACCCGCGATGCGTCTACTCCACAGTTTGTCTGCACTGTCGGCCTGGTGTTGCACTTCCAGATGACTCATGTGTTGCCTTTCCACCTGGCATTGGTGGGTAGCTCTAAAGTCCAAAAGCAGACCACATATTTCCCATGAACAGCATCACATCTCAGCATCTAAGCTGCAGGCAATCTGAGACCTCTGAGAATCACTGTGAGGGTTTTTCCATACAAGTGGATCCGGTTCTTAAACAGGGCAGGTGCTTGATTCAGTTCCTAACTGGTTCCAGAAAAAAACTAGTTTGTTTCCACAACCTGAAATTTTTCAAAGAGCTTGAAAGTTATTAAGCTGTACAAATCATATAATTTATTTCAGCAGAGTTTATAGACTTTTTCCACAGTAAAATTTCAAACTTTTCTTTCTTTTCAAACTTTTTCAGCTCCACACAAAACAATACAAATGAACCAAGAAAAGAGTTTCAATTTGTTAGTATATGAAGAAATTTACTACCGTTATTAATAATGTCTTGTGGCAGTATTCTATATTCTACTGCTGGGACAAGGTAAACAAAACTATAACACATTTTTTTGTTTTGAAATATCTTTCTCACCCAATACATCAAAAAATCCTGTAATTTCAATAATGTTGTTTTATGTATAAAATATAAGCCAGCCTTTATTCCAATTACATAGATCAATATGTTTTTGAACCATTAGGAATAATAACTATTACATTGAAGCAATTCAAATAAATAATACTTTCCTGCTCGTGTTAAATGCTGAAAAGCAATATACAAAAAAAAAAAAAACTCTAAAAAATGTTCTGGCTAAGTTTTCTGGCATTTTTTATTTATTTAACTGAACTAAAACAGTAAAAGTTTCATCAGATTTAACTTCAGACAGTGAGAAAAACTGTGTATGTCTTTTTATTAGGTGTATGAAAATATATGGTTTCAACTATAAAAAACATTTTCTAAATGTAGGCTTTTAATCAAACACTAGAATGCACAAAACTATGCTGTTTAAATATCAAGCACTTTCAAGGACTCTAAGCCCCTGGACAACCCCTGTCCCAGTAAATCTGCAAACAGGTATCACCACCTTAATTTATGAATGCTTTTAACAAACAGCCTTTGTGAATGCTTCAACATCACAAAGGCCGATGTGGACACTGCTGATCCACATCAGCAGTGTGAAAACAGGAGTTAACTTATTTGACTCCACCTGAGGATATGAAGTGAACAACAGTTTGAAAGATCTGTCAGAAGTGGTGTTGATGGATTCAGGGGAAAATAACCAGCTGTGCACTGACCTACTTAAACTCTGATGGATGATCACAAAATAAACTGTGAGAAGATAACAGACATTCAGCTTGTGGTGTTCTGATTCCATGTTTGATTATTACTGAAGCAGTTTTATTGCAAAAGTATTTACACCCTTTAAATTTCTTCACATTTTGTCATATTACAACTACAAACTTTAATGTATTTTACTGATATTGTAGATAATTAGGTAGCTAATTTTCTATTGTTAGAAGCTGAACTAAAATTAGCATTTAAGCTAACATTAGCTTTATAGCTAACTCAGTTTGACTTAAAAGCTTGACTGCATTAAAGCTAGCATTAGCCTAATTGTTTTAAAACAGCCAGGCTACTTTTTACCCCCCCACCGGATCGAAACATTTCCTTTAATTTTACATTTTCTGAGTCGTATCTCACGCAGAGTGTGAATATATTGGCCATTCTTTTTTTGCAAAACAACTTGGACTGAATGAGGTTTTAGGTCTGCCCTTTGATTAGGCCATTGTAATATGAACATATTTTGATCCGAGCCATTTCATAACCATTTCATTGTAGCTCTGGCTGGATATAAGCCTTTTCCAGAGTGATTTTCTTCCAGGATTGCAAAGAATCAGCTGAGCATGATGCTCCCACCACTATGTTTCACTGTGCGGTTGATGTGCATGTTTTTATGCAGGCCAGAAACTTACATTTTCGTCTCATCTGACCAAGGGACCTTCTTCTACATGTTTGCTATGTCCCCTCTGATTAAATTACTAACAGTGCCATTATATATGTGACTTCTAAAGGCAATAAGATGCACAAAATTTTATTTAGGCGAGTAACAATGAAGGTTTTCTGGTTTTGTCAAGAAAAAAGCAAGTTTCTTATTCTAATATAACAAAATGTGAAAAAGTTTAGAGGTGCTTTCTGTAGCAACTAGTGTGTCTACTTACAGGCAGCAGGTCAGAAAAATCAGTGTCAACTTTCGTAGTTTTGCCATTCTTCTTCTTCATGGGTGCGTCCTCCTCGTCCATCTCCTCCTCAGCGGGCTCCACCGCTGCCTCTGCCTTTTCTGCTTCGGCCACAGGAGCCGTGTTCCTGTGGTTAGCCTCTTCCGCTTGTCTGAGTTCAGGGATCAACACCCCTGCGTCCAAATCCAGACACTGTGACAGGGTAGCCACCACGGCGTTGAGGGTCTGGGCTTGTCGGGCCGCAGGCAGGCTGGCCTTCATGTTCCACAGCGTACCTGAGAGACAAGGCAGGAACTCAGGAGATTCTATGGAAATACACAAGGCAGTTTTTGGACCTCCTTAAAAAGTGAAAGAGACAATTATGACAAGAGATGAATTTTACCTGCAGCTAAAGTCCTGAGGAGAATGTGCGCCATGCCTGGCTGAGATGACAACAGCACTTTTTCTAGGGCTCCAAGTACTGCGGCATTCATGCTACGTAGCAGCTCGGGGTTGTCCTCGGTCACAGTGTGCAAACAGTGAGCTGAGGAACACAAACAATAAGAGTCAGATTCCTCCAACTGAGACAGCAGATTAGCTTCTAATACCTTAAAATCAACTGAGATGAATATACCCATTAAAAGCTCACTGAAATGCGTATGTATCGACTCTACTTATAAAATAAAATACACAAAAGTATGCCTACTGTCTAACACTTTGGGGTTATATAAAAAATATTCAAGTAAATATTGATAGCAGTAAGTGTCAAATGCCTACCAGAAACTTTAAATGAATAACTTAAAAGGAAATCCTGTTAACTAGAGTAAATGCTTTGTCAGACCTACCAGCTGATATGGACAGCTCCACATTGTCAGGGTGTCTCTCCAAGCAGTGGACAACCATGTCCAAGAGGCCAGATTTGTTGAACAAAGACACTGCCTGGCTGCTGCTCTCACTAAAGGGATCGACAGATGGATGACATAATCAGCTGAAGAGTTGAAGATTTAGCAGGTGTACACCTAAACGGTGGCTGCAGGGTGGCCACAGTCACACAATTAACAGTTAAATTCTTTGAATTGAACTTGAATGTGTTCTAAATACTCCTGATAGTGGAATGATTAAAATGAATATCAAATAGAAATAGCTAAATATTTATCTCTTGACTTATTCTTATTCTAAGAATGGAGAAAGATTTGTGTTGCAGTAGAGTAACAAAGCCACAACAACATCTTTACGGGAGGAAATAAATCAATAAAAACCCCTACATATCAACTTGGTGGCTTACCATAGATTCCACAGTAGGTTCACAGCTTCATTGGCCACTCCCTCCACAGGATTGCTCTGGTCTTTCATTGCGACAGCAGCAGTGTCGAAACCAGTACAGCACTGGAAAGAAAACAACATTCTGACCAAGGAAGCAGCAGATACATACATTGTATTTATTACTTTAATAAAGTACTGACTGTGGTTCAAAATGTCAACAACACATAATAAATTTCACTGCAAGTCAATTTTTTGCTTTTACCTCTGTGAATACAGCCTTAGCCTGTTAACCTCCACCCGCCAGAAGCCGCCAGAAGCTTATGCACAATTGTTTTACATTCCGAAATGCCAATGGTCACATAAATAGTATACTAACTCCCACATGCTTATGGTTGGTCTCATTTGAAAGCCCTTTTCTTCTAGTTTCTGGAGATATGTGTATGAACTCTGTAGGTGGTTCACAACTTGAGTTATGAGTCTTCAAACA
>CAEFZY010027463.1:0-61658 GCA_903066815.1 Brachyrhaphis roseni
ATACTTCCAACTATTTTAAACAAATTTTTAAACTTTAAAACGGGTCAATTTGACCCGTAACATAATATGAGGGTTAAGGTAATCTTCATACAGATTACTAATTTCCTGTCCAATCCTTGAATCTAACCATAGCAGCACATTATACAATGTGTGCTAAATAAATGAAATAAAATAGGACAAGTTGTCCCTTTGTGTTTTGGAGCCATTTTTAGTAAGAAGGACTGCACAGTGTGGAAGTTGGTAGCACTGTTGCCTTGCGGCAAGAAGGTCCTGGGTTCAAATCCCATCCTGGCTCCTTGGAGTTTTAATGTTCTCCCTGGGTACTCCAGCTTCCTCTCACAGTCTAAAAATATGCACATTAAGTTAATTGGTCCTTTTAATTGCCTTTAGGTATAAAATCTGTGCATGTCCAGTGATAGACTGGCAGCCTATCTCGCCTCATGCCCACTAGCTGAAGGGACCCTTCTGTATGGATGGACATTATTTTGTTGATCTCACAAATGTTTTACATTGACCTATGACCATTAGCAGCTGAAGCTCCATGTGTGTCTCCAAACAGCAGTGTGTGCAAGAGATGTGATCTAGGCTGTATGATATTAGAAAATCACGCAAAGGTAATGATTTATTCTAAGTGAAATATCAGTAAATCCACATCTCGATGCTACGTACTAATATCTCAGAGGCATTAAGCTGCTCTTGTAAATTATCTTGCCTCAATTCTGCAGCAAATTACTAAAAGTTATTTTTGTAACTCATTTGAGGAAAAAAAAAACTCAGTGAAATTCATGAGTTTCATTTTTTTTTATGTGAATTCCAAAAGTAACATTTTAATACACAGAGTGATTCATTTTAAAAGTTTAATTACAATAAATAAAGCTTACAATTTCTGAAAACCCAAAATGTAGCTTCTCAGAAAGTTTCTGTATGTACATGTACTGCTCAGTATATGCAGCATATTCAAACTGGATGTCAAGCAAACTGAATTATCTGCTTGCTGCTTCTGCATCATGTTTTACCAAAGTTTTTCCTTTCTATTAACTTTCCATTAAAATACCTGAATACAGGTCTCTGAACCTGTCTCTTTAGCAAGAATGTGGTTACTCTGCTGATGAGAGCAGTCAATGTCAGTTTTACGCAAGAGTGTGTAAGCCCTAACATGCCATTTCTGTATTAAAAATCCCTTTTAGTCATCAATACACCCATTGTTTATACTGTTTATATTGTTCACAACTCTCTCACTGTCATTAAGGTGCCATCTCTATCGGTCATCACATGAGAGGTGTGGTACACACTTGAGAGGTTGCTTGACAGGACAAGTAAAACAACAGTGGTACCAACCCTGCAGGTCTTATGTAATATGACAACCATCTGATTTACACTGGACTGTTTCTTTAAATAAAAGAAACACTTAAAACACAAAATTATGTGTGTGATGAATCTAAATGATAAGTTTCACTAGTTTCTGGACAATATTACTTTATAGTTTTTCAATTCTATTCTAATTTCCTGATATGTACAATAAAAACATGCAGCCTGCATTTATAACCCTGTTTTGAGTCATGCATTATGCAGATACACCACACCTAGACTGAAGATCCTTTAAAAACACAGGGACTTCTGCAGGTTTAGTAGGCATGAACATAGATTAACCGGTAAACAACTAACAACTTCTATTATTAGTTTTCTTGGCTGACTTAAGACCTTGTACATAACCAAAGTTACAAAGTTTAACTTTCTATGGCTCATTTAATCAAATACTGTAAATACTTCCTCGGTCATAACCGGGTGGTTTCGGTGTCTTATATTTCCAGGAATTCACTATTTAGCATTCGGATGTGGACTTAGCAAGCATTAGCTAACTAATAGTCGTGTTTATATATAAGCAGCTAACAACACGTTTCCAGCAACAACACATTTAGCTTCTGAGAGCTGTTGTGGACCTAAAGTACCACGAAGTTAACGCCTTTTATATTTGTGTCGGTGTTAAACCGAGCCATTAGCAGTGTCAGTTATTAGCTTCATGTGTGAAAATCTGGTTAACCACATGGAGATTTAACAGGACTTCAAACCTTCCGTTAGCCAAAAGCACAATCATTCTAACACCAAAAGCCGTGATTATTGATAAATAAAGAACACCTTACCTCAAAAATATAGACGTACGTGTCGTTTGTAACTCAGAAATGTGACAGCTGCTGATTTCCCAGAGGCAAGAAGTAAACGTCAGTGCTGCGTTTAAAGACTCTCGCAAGACTCAGAAATGTCGACATTCACTCATTCTACAACTTGTAATCACACGAGAGAAGTAATAAAAAAAAAAAAGATTTCATAGAAGCTTATTTTCTCTCAAAATGATAAAATTGTCGAAATTATTCTAAGTAAAGTATCTTATTAATATGACTCATAATAGAGATTCGATTAGGTTGTTCTTCCTATTTTTTTAAAGCACCGGAAAGCACTCCGATGGAAATCGTCTTCCTGGGAACAGTTACATAGGTGAGGCAATGCTGCCTCCTAGTGGTAGAGTTTGGTTGTTTATACTTGATTCTGCACAAGAGTACCTCTATATTATAACTATATTTCCCTTTTCTCTGTCCTTCTGTTTCTTTTGTTTTGCAATTTTTTCCCCTCTTGAATGTGTAGCGACAAAACAATTATCTTCCGAACTATTTTTTCAATAAGTGTATTCTGGAGTATAAATAAATTAATGAATACATTTAAATTATAAGATTTAACTAAAAACTTAAAAATCAACATCTTTTTGCCAGCGGAGTACAATAAATATGCCAACATATTTCTATCATATTACTGTTTCTGATAAAGAAATTAACATGTAGGTAAATATTTTGCAGTAATAGAATTTTGTTTATTTGTGATCATTATTTTAGAAAAATTCTCACATTATAAACATCTACGCTTTAATTTGTCTTTCACAGATATTTTTCTAAGTTCTAGAAGTGCTCAAAAATAGTACTTCTATTTTAAGCATCACACACTATTTGTTTCTTTTAATTTATCAGTCAGAGCTCCATAGTCTTATGACTTCTTTGGTGCTTTATAAAAATATTAATACCCTGAGAACTTGGAAGAAAAACGTTTGGATTCTACTGGCTTAGATCAAAGCGTACTCTTGCATTAGAACGGCCTAGTCAAAGTTCAGAGTTGATTTCAACTAGCTAGTCTGAGAGAGAGTGGAATATTTCGCAAAGAAGAATCAGGCGCTAGACATACGTAGCTGGTGGAGGTATACCCCCCAGAAATACTTGCAGTTCAAATTGCAGCGATGTATGGTTCTACAAAGATTGACTCAGGTGAGCTGAATAAAATAGCAACATTACAGCATTAATGTTTTTATGTGCTGCAAAACTTTGAATGACCGATACATCTGAGCCTGAAACATATGAGCTTCCCGAGAACAACACTAGAGGGCAGCAGCGCAGGTCGACTACTGGCACAATGAGTTGAAACTCACACCGATGAACTCCTAATATTGGAAAACCTCATAATAATAAAACAGTCTTGTCCCGGGTAGGACTGGTAACCTTTGTTTTGAATCGCAGCAGCACAAACTGAACATAATGCAGCTCAGAGGACTACATTAGATTTTTATCTCATCTACCTGTGTGACTGTGGTTTTGGCCTGTGAGTGGGAACAGTGGAGCTCTTCATCATCTCTCTGCATTTGACTAAATTCAGCTAATATGGAAATAAAGCACAGCTCCAGTTGTCACATGAATCGAAAGAACAAACCTGTCTGGATAAACATCAGAAATACTCACTCAGGGTATATTCTTATTTTTTATTTATTTGAGGCCAATTACACGGAGCTTCCTGACAGATAGGTGTCATGACTTCCTTACAGGAGAAATCTTATCATTGTGAGAAAACTCCCTCACCTGGCTCCTTGTTCTCCCCCTCCACCTTTCTGCTTTTTCACTCCTTTTGTCAAAGTGGGGGGAAATATCTCTCAGGAGAGAAGGATGTGATTATGCTTTAAAGAACAGAGTCAAAAGTGGAAAAAAAAGAAAGGAGGAAAGGGGTGGAAAAATGACAAAAGCCGCACATTGCTCATGTTCCCCCTCCACCACCACCCTGCAGGATGTTGTGCAGGGACTTGCTTGCTTACAGGTTTGGGGTGGGGTTGTCCAGCCTTAGGGCCTGTGTGAAAACAAATCTCGCAGGTGTCAGCTATTGAGTGGTGGAGGAGAATATTATCTGACTGGCCTTTGTGGTTATGAATGAGCAGGGGCTTGCCGCAGACAACCAAATTCTTTATCAATCCTTCCACCTCCTTTTTGATTCCAAGTTGGAGCCGTTTTGAGAGTTTTACAGAAGGCCACAGAGACACCAAACAGTGCTGAATGTGACCTCCCTGCCTCTCTGCAGGCTGTTGAAGGAAGAGGAAGTCGGATTTCATCTTCCCCATCAGCCACTTCCTCTCTCTCTTTCTCTTTCGTGCTCCCGCTTTCCCTTTTTTTTCTCCAAACCAACAGGTTTTGCCACAGTTTGCTGCTGCAACATGCCACAATGCCGCCCGACCAGTCGGGCTGTACACAGGCCTTCAGAGGTCTGGTTGTGATGAGTAGTGCGCCCACATGGAGGGGAAGAAACTCAACAAAAATAACGATTAAACCCTGTGGATCTGAGTGGACGACCTCTGAGTGGATTGGTGTCATTAGTGAGAGGGCGAACCATGCCTCCAGGGGGAGAAAAAGTTAATTTCTTACCTCAACACACTCACAGTCGGTGAAAGAGAGGGAGAGGTGAGGTTTTAGGTCAGTCAGACGTGGGCTGGTGGGACAGAGGCTGATTGTGAAGATGATGACAGCTCACCGACAGCAGCGGCGCTCTGATTTTTTTGTGCAAGCTGGGACTGTTTGTTGTTGAAGTCAGCAGGACTTGAATCTAACAGACAGGGGCAACACAAATCGATTTCTTTTGTCAGTGACGCAACTATAATATTAAAAACTAATTTTATGTATTCCATCAATTTTAGAATACATACAATTTTTGGAGATTTTTTTAAAGTGTGGTTCTGTTGAGATGTTGCAAGCAGTTAATAGCTTATTTGTTCTGCATAATGTGTTGTGAAAAAAAATTACACACACTGTGATAAAATGTGACTTCACATTTTATCACATTACCATCACAAACCACAATATGTTTGATTGAGATTTCATGTAATCACCATACAAAGAATAATCAAGTTGTGGAAGAAAAATGAAAAAAAAAACAAAAACATTTTAAATCTCTTCTTTGAAAAATAGTTAATCCCCAGTCAGATTGGATCAAGAATGTATCATGAACAGAAGTTTTAAAGTCTTGTGAAGGATTCTCAATTGGACCTGGGTCTATAGACTTTGACTAGGCCATTGTAACATGTGAAATCTTTCATCTATCCCATCGTAGACTGCTCCTGCAAATGTATTCAGCCTACCGGTGGTGTATTATCTGCTATGTGAAAAATGTGTAATGTTAAAATGACAATACTTACAATAAACCTCTACATTAATGCTTCAAAAAGCACAAAATGTATTTATTATTATTACTATTTAAAAACTTTTTTATATGACTACACGAGACTGCTAATACATACGAAATATACTTTTACTGTTAGAAAAAATATAACTTTAGCAAGAAATATACAAAACTTGAGCTATGATGGTGTTGCTAAGCCAAATAAGAGATGCCTGAAGTGATAGAAAGGTCATTTTATTTCTGAGAATCCTTGTAGTCATCTGATTTTCTCTTGGTGTTTATTTATAATCAAATGTCTTGATCTTCATCTCAAGTTCTTATTTTCCTCCATCTCAGTGAACTCTCCGCCCAGCCGCTACACATCACACACGTCTCCGCCTCTGCTGTGAGTCTCTGAAACACACAGATGCAGAAACCTAATCCTGGCCAAGTCCAGACAAGCTGCTCCCACCGTGAAAAAACTCCTGGTATGTAGATACACCTTTCACCTCTGTCACGGAGCGAACCTCACACTCACACACTCCCACTCCCACTCGAGGGAAGGTAGTCGGAGGCCTCGTGGCCCTTCACTCTGCCTGTAACAGCTTGTTTGGGGGACCCTCTCCCTCTTCCAGCTGTCCTGTCGCCACATGGCGGGCGGACATTCCTGGAGACGTAGGTGATGCAGGGAAAGGAGGAGATAAGTGGGAAAGCTTAACTGTATTTTGATTTTGCACAGCAATGCCTCTCTTTTTTTTTTCTCCTTCCAAAGAACAGTTAACAATGCATCCCAGTATTTATGCATACCAGCTAAGCCAATGAGGGGGAAAGAAAACCTAAACCAGACTCAGTCACTTCAGCTCATTCTTCAGGGCCAGCTCAGACAAACCAGGCAGAAGGAAACATTTTCAAGTCATCTCAAATATTTTTTCAACAGTTAATTTAAAAAAAAAAAAAAATAAATAAATAAATAACATGAAGAGAAGATGGACTACACCACTAATTATCTATATGCACTGAAAAAGTTTGCATTCATCATTAATACTGCATAGGATTATATGCAGTGTTTCTCAAAATAAGGGTCGGGGGCACACTTGTGATCAACAAAAACAAGGATGGGGTGCTGGGAAAACTTTCAAATATCAAATTGTGTTTTAAAATTAAAATTAAACATAATGGCATACATAAAATGAAGGCTGCAGTAATACAGATCCAAAACCAAACAATATTTTAGTAAGAAAAACAGATGTTTCCAATCTGTTTTTAAAATGTAGTTCTTTATGAATTCATGTGTATAGCATATATATATATATAACAATTAACAATGTTAACTGTTAACATTGTTAAAAAGTCTGAATAGATGTAGAGCATCTGTGAACAACAATTTTCAAATCTTGCTTCAAATTCCTAATCATATTGATGTCTGGAATTTGACTAGGCCATTCTGACATATGAAAGTGCTGTAAGAGGTTTTTGCAATCCCATATAAATCCATCTTCCCATCAACTCTGACCAACGTCCCTGTCCCTGCTGAAGAAGAGTGTCCCCTCAACATGATGCAGCCACCACCATGTTTCACTGTGGAGATTATTTATGTTAAAAACATCATCGTTTTTTTGTTACGCATAGCGTTTTGCATGTTGGCCAAAAGGTTGCACTTTGGTCTTATCATACAGAACATCTTCTTTAACACATTTTCATATTTTCTATGGTCTCTACATGAGTTGTGGCAAAATGCAAATGTGACTTTTTATTGCGACATTTAACAATATCTCCCTTCTTAGCAGGCTTCCAGAAAGGTCAAGTTGTTTTAGCAAAAATAAATCCATAAAATCCATAAGGAAAGACTTAAACTCAGGTGAATACTCACAGTCTTATAGTGGCACCTCAAAACCAAACACCAAAATAGAATTCAGAGATTGAAAAGTGACACTCTATTACGAAAACACAAGCAACACACATATAAATAAAAGTAAATGAGCAAGCAAATAATTAAAAATACATTTTACAAGCTATTTGAAGCTTGCATTTCTTCATGTTTGCCAACAGGAAGTAGATATTTCAGTTATTTTCGGAATAGTTGTTTTTGTATCTTCATTGAGAGCAATTTACCTTCTAACTGTTTAGTTTCTAATAAGTAATTTCCAGCAAAGTTCCTGACAGGAAACTGAATCTGCTTAAACTAGAAAACTACAAAATAAGGTTGAGCCGAGATAAAAATCAAAAAGTTGAACGGCGCAGTTTCCTTCTCTTTGTCTGTGTTGTTTAGCTCTCTTTGGCTCGGTGCCGCAGGAAGAAAAGAACCCCACCTGTATTTATCTAGCAATCCCGCTCTAATACACACACACACACACACGCACACACACACATAAAGAGCTCAGGTGCTCTGGAAAGCAAATTGGACAAGGGAGGCTAGTGATCATCTGCAGAGCACGCAAACATGCACAAGTCTTGCTGACAGTTAAACTGAATGTAAAACATAATTTTGTGGATTTCCATACCACAGAGGGTGAAGGCATTCATAAGCAAAAATCTGTCATTTTATCATGCAAACATTTTACATTAAAACCATGGTTTGAATAGTGCATGGTTGGATTTTACTGAATTTCAGATTATCGTGTAATCCTGTACCATTATTATCATCAAATGCCCGTTAAATCCAGTAAGGATCACCATCTGACTTGATCTTTATTTTAGATCAAAAAGGACTGAAATCTTAAATTTAGCATAAGTAATTGCAAATAATTGAACCTCTCCTCAGTTGTTCCTCGCTGCATCACACAGACACACATTCGTTCCCTGTTTGCTCAGTCAGGTTAATCCCAAGCACTGGGATCTCCTCACACAATGGCTTCATTACGAGGACAATGGCATTGTGTAAGCTAATGACAGGGCTCCTGCCTGCCGGCCCGGGGTCGACTCTGAAACTGCCTAAAAATCACACAGGGCAGCCATTCAAAAAAAATCTGAGGGTTAAAAGGTGAAGTCAGTAGATGTGAACAAAGTAAGTTGATCTTATTAGATAAACTACCTTTTCTTGTTATCATTAAGATTTCTGTTAATGAACACAGGCAGTTATTAAATTTTATTCTTTAACAAAATCAAAATAGTTGAACTTTTCCCAATTTGCACCTGTTAGGTTTTGCTTGTTTCAAACATAACTTGTTGGTCTAAAATACAAATACATTGATAAGGAAAGACAATTTTCCAGGACCCGTTTTTTTTCTTGATTGTATTTTAGCCTTTCTTTTTCTTTTATTTAACTTGAATTGTTTTCTATTTGAATCTTTTTGTTGTTTTGTTGTGAAGCAGTCTCATTTTTACTTACATAAATAAAACGTGCTGGTTTACCTACTTACCTACATGTGTGCAAATGGGGGGTATTGACACGTAGGAAATTGAAGTAGTTTGTACAGAGAAGAGTTAGAAACTGAGCCAGAATGTCTTTTATTGTGCTTGCAGGTGAGCCATTCCGCCCCCTTACCCGATAACCAATCAGAGCTTCGCTCTGCTCACCATCAGCCAATCAGGAGCCGACTCTAGAACTCACCTTCAATTTCTGCCAGTGAAAGAATTTCGTGTAAAGCAGACATTAAAACGGCAAATATTAGAGCGTATGGCAGCAGGATGTTTGTCGATGTTTGTTCTAAAATGCCTGCCAACTGAAGAAGAGACGAAGCAAAGCCATTGGTCCAGGTTGGAAGGACTTTTTTCTTTTTCTTTTTTTTACCTGGCAGGTAGAGGAGGACAGGAGCGGGGAGGGGAGAGACCGTCCCGGAGAGGGGCAGGGAGAAAAGACGCGGGGCGAGAAAAGTCGACTTACCTGTAGCCCAACTTCTGGAAAACTCACTCTGCTAGCTGATCCGACTTGAAAGTCCAGTTTCACAAGGAAGAACCGTAGAGGAAGCAAAAAATATGTCACAGGAGACAGACAAGTAAGTGACCGAGCCCGAGGAGAGGAGCTTAGATGGGTTCTGGACGAAGAGACGCTTGTTTTCCAGATCTAGCTTTGAGGGCTGTGGGGTGAAATAAAGCGCTCACTCACTGGTCATAACATCACCTGCGGTGGATATTTTTATTCCTTACATGTTCTAACGAGTTCAGGTCCGGGCCGAAGCTTTTTCACGCAAATATTTGGAGCCGTGGATTTCATTAGAGCGGAACTCGCCATTTTTGACTGAAGTGGCAGGACAAATTTTAAACGTTTTTTATTTCTACATTTTTTTTTTTTTTCGATAAACCTACTTCAGATTTATTATTATTATTTTTTTCTCTTGACTGCTTCTAAAATATTTCTTGAGTTTATATATATATATATAGATCTATATATATATATATATATAGATCTATATATATATATATATATATATATATAGATCTATATATATATATATAGATCTATATATATATATTTATAACTCTTTGTGTGTTTTATTCGCAAATTCTTCATAAAATAATTGGTGGTTGCTGATTAGGAACTGAAACCGAATTTCCCTCTTTAATTTAGATAGTTATAATAAACATTTTAAACTTTAAATTCGGAAATTTGAGCCTTATTAATGATTTATTAAACTGTTAGTAGTATAACATAATACTTAAAAAAAATATTTTAAATATGGCTTGTAACTTCAATAAAACTTCAATAATTTTTTTTTTCTTTTTAGGCATTTCATAGTAAAATTGTTCAAATTAATTAAACGTGTATATCCTATTGTTTTTTTTTTCTTTATTATTCTGTTATGTTCAGTTTTTCAGGGTTTGTCATCAGTGGCGACAGCAGGTGTCGGCCACTATTTTGACAGGCAGTGGTTAACAGTTTCTGCAAAAATCCAACGTAGCGGAATTGAAAGATAGTAATCAGGTTGTTGTTTTTTTTACACTAATGTTTAGTTGTTCGAGTGCAGTAACTGCAGTCACGGAGAACCTGGCAAAAACAACAACAAAACTGATCAAGCTGAAATCTCTTAAAAAATGTATTTGCTGAGAAAAGAAGAAAGAAAAATCTTATTGTGGAGTGTAATTTATAATCCAAAAAGTAAAGGTGTTATACAAAGTAAATGCTTTTAATATTTTTCTCCTACAGTAAATATAAATTGATGATGTGTTTTCTTTGGTTAATAATCTTTTCTTTTCGAGACAATCTCAAATTTCGCGGTCATTTTACATTACTGATTAATCTTTATTTGTGCTGCAGCTGTTAGAGTAATGAAAGTGTACTGTTTATTGTACAAGTTCAAGTTGACTCACTCAGAGTTTTATCCTCTGATTGGCTGAGCCCAGAGAGATGTTGTGGCAACACCGTGTGTGTTTGACTACTCTGTGATCTCCACTTAAGTGGGACTAAAGAGCGCCAAGGCAAACACATACCTTCGCATACTTCCACACCCAATGGCAGCTATAGATTACAAGCTAATCTTTGAAATCTTGTGAAATCGATCATTGATATAAAGACTTTCAATAAAATCAAAAGGAGAGTAAACAGGAACTAAAAGCAGCAGTGAGTCAATAAAACCGGTTTGATTTACCTTTTTCCAGTAAGCGTTTGGTGGTGGTCGTTCCCAATGAGAGCTCTTTCTCTGCCGTGCGGCGCTCTTACACCAGCGAGGATGAGGCGTGGAGGTCGTATCTGGAGAACCCACTGACGGCTGCCACCAAGGCCATGATGAGCATCAATGGGGACGAGGACAGTGCCAATGCCCTGGGGCTGCTGTACGAGTACTACAAGGTGCAGGTCTCAGTGTGGAGGATGGTGACTGCTGTATTCTAGCACATCGTTTAGTGATTTATATAGTTCAGTTCACCAAAAAATGCCCTCTCAAAGTGCACTGCAATAGAAACATCTCTATAATATCCAGTAATAAAGAATCCTAATTGATCCAAATTCAAATCAGTCCAATTTATTCAACTTCTGTAGTCAAATTCTTTTCCAGAGTCCAATTCAATTAGACATAGTCAGGTAAATCATTTAATTCTAATTGGTAAAAAGTTGTCAGTGCAGTGAATTATTTTTGCAGCAATCCCCAATCCAAAACAAGCATGTGGCAACAGTGGAGAACAACAACACCAAACACCTCATCAGCAAACAGAAGTCTGTAGTAAACAATCAGGCATGTGACAAGAAAGCCTTAAAGGTAGACAGACTGGTAAAATCTAATCAGATTCATCAGTCAACTTCATAAAAACATGCCTCTACTTTAAAGAAACTGCATTGCTTTTCAGGCAAAAAGGAATAACTCGAGTTGAGTAAATGGTGTTTATTATAGATGCTTTACTGGAGTGGTACAAACTCAAAAGCAACAAGCACCTCTCAAGTATTGGCTTATCTCCTAACTGTTTGTGGCATTATGAGCAGAATCCCTCAACACAATGTATATTCTTGTCTTTATTTTAGACTAGAAAATCTAAAAATGTGACCGTTTTGCCCATGGATTCCAGATTTTGCCTAAAAACATTCAGACTTCAACATTTGGTTGGGTTGTTTCAGATCACCTCCAATCACATAATGACATTTCAAGACATACTGGTCCAAAGCATAATATAATTATTTACACAGACTCAAATTAACCTGCATGCATTTCAGTGTAATCTTGGCTAAAATGCAACACAGTCAAAATCAGTTCATAATGTCGTTTAGTGGTCTAGGAAAGCTCAGCTGATTTAATCGAATCTAGAAATCCATCCTGTGGCAACAGTGGATAGGAACAAACCCCTTTTAGCAGGAACAAACCTCCAGTGGTTAAGTTGGCAGTTCAGACGCAAAAAAAACACAGTCGCACTGGTTCAGGAGTAGTTTCTATTTTCTACATTTGCAGATCGCTAACTGGACCTTTTTTCACTTTTCATTTTCACATTTCATTGTGTTTTCTGTATCTGTCCAAGGAGAAGCTTGCGGGGGAACTTAATCTGGGATGGGTAGCATTTTAAGATGGATAAAGATTCACAGAAAACAATAAAATGGGAAGATTTCGATATGAAGACAATCTTTTCCCGTTCTCACCTTTGTTTCCCTTTTACCACTAAATGCAAAAAGGGAAGATCGTAAGAGTCAGAACTGACTCAGGCAATTAAACTTGAACCTCTTACAACATAAACTATTCATCATTAGTTTGGTCATGATTGCATTCTTTTTGCACAAGTTTCTTTCCTTAGGGAAGGAATCATACAAAGCAATTAAAAGTCCTTCAGAAAGTAAACCTCTTAACAGGAAACACACACCACCGGTTAGTATATTCTGCTGTTGACTCTTCTCCTCCTCCTTCCAGGTGCCCAAAGAAAAGAGAGTTTTGGCAATCCCCAAAGTTGGTGAAATTCCTGAAGACCCGGAGAAAAGGTTAGTATATTTAAGTTTTGCAAAAGCTGAGGATTTGCTGTCAAGCCCTTGATCTCAGTAATAATAATACAAGTACAAGCCAACAGAGTGACATATAAAATAGCTTAATATAAAAGCGTTCTGTTTTTCTAAGAACAAATAGATCTTAAAGATTATAGCCAAATTAGAGAAAAAATGTCGCAGATCATTGAGTTTCGTTTTTGACTTAAAAGCCTGACATCTGTTCTGAGACAAATATAAAGTACCAAATCCTGCTACCTGCACTGAAAAAGTTGAAAAATATTGAAAGGCTTTGTCATCTGTAATCATTTTTATTGTTTGACATGGTAACATGTCATTCTTTATTTAAAAAGTTTTAGTTGAACTTTTTAATACATTTTATAATAAAAAAAAATACCTTAAAGATCGGTGACAGGGACATCATATTATCAGGTTTTACTTATTTGTCATTTTTTGACATGTCAGCTAGGTAGAAATATAAACCTATATTATTAACTAAAATCCACAAAGGCGTTAAATTAATCTCTGCTGCTAAATCAATCAAAATTTGCCCTTCAAATAGACAGATGCATATTAGTTTCACCTGCTGCTCTATTCTTCTTTTTCTTGGTAAATTACTCAGACACGGAGGACTGAACCTAAACAGCCATTCATTCCTAAACAGCAGGAAAAACATTGACTACGCATCGAGTAATTTTTACAAAAGTTTCCATTTTTGCAATTTTCTGCTTTTGCAGTTTGGAGTGTGTTATTTATGTTATTTATGTTCATCATTTTGAAATAAGTGATCACAGTTTAGTCTTATTGCGCTTATTGAGGTGTGACTGTGACTCAGAGGGTAGAGTAGTGAGCTTGCATTTGGAAAGTTGAGTATTTGATTTTAGCTTCCTTTTACAACATGTCAGTATTCCTCTGGGCAACACCCTTTACCCCATGTTGCATACTGATCTTCATGTTGAAATGTGAGCTTGAGTGTGACTAGTGAAGGCGGCTTTAGTGACTAGATTAGGAAAGCTGTGCATGAATTTGATGCGTTCAAACCCCCAGACTAAGTTTATTCATTAAGTACAAAATTTTCCTGTCTTTTTTTCACTTAGGGTTTCCAAATTAATTCTATCCGCTAAATGCCAGAATAATGAGACATGTTAGTTAAATGAAGACACATCTGTGGATGGATTTTAAGGCAACACCTCAAACACACTGCTTCTAAGTGTGTTGTCAAGGTAAAATCAATTATTGCTTAAGCATCGTAAAAGAAAATCCCAGAATGTGTTTCGGTGCAAAATATGCACAGCCACCCAAAACAAAAGCAAAAGACCTTGTAAAACGTGTCTGAAGCTGGTAAGAGAGCATCATTTTCCACAATGAACAAGTTCAGTAGAGACGTGGGCTGAAAAGGCACTCGGAGAGGAAGAAGCCATTCCTCCGAACGCAACATAAAAAGACTGATTACAGTTTATAAATACACTGAAGAACCCAGGGCTCAGCTTTTAGAGACCGGTCCTGTTTGGCCCTAAAGACCGCTGTCTTTTGGAGCGTCCAAGGCTGAGTTGGTGTTACTGTTTCTGTGCATATGACAATGTAAAATCATATCATATAAGATGATGTAAGTCATTTATTCCATCTCCACAAAGAACAAAAGAAGAAGAAAAACATTGCAGTCACAATACAAGAGATTTTTTTTTTAATTTACAGGTATAAAATGGGAGCGGTTTACCATAAAAAAAAAAAAAAATTCCCTGCTCCATATTTCAGCTTCAGGCAATAACATTTACATCAAACCTTTAATTTTTAAACATTGTGCCAGCCTCCCCCCCCCCCCTTTTTTTTAATAAAGTTGATGACTTTGTTTCTGTTATTGTTGCTTGACTCAGAAGAAAAGAACAACATAAACCAATTTTAACCCTTGATTTTTCTTTTTGTTTTTTCTCAGACCAGTGTTGCCAAACAACCCCACCAGCCAAAATGACACAGAAACCCTGGACAACCGTGTCCAGGTCCTAAAATCCGTCCCGGTCAATCTCTCCCTCGGCATCGACCACCAGGATCCCAAGCTGTGCAGCTCAACGGGGGAGGCCCCAGCGGACGGAGACCCTCCAGCCGTGGCCGTGGTCAAAGCTGAGGTGTACGCGCCCGTCTTCATGGCGGCACCCGGCCTCCACTACCGGGTGGAAGGAGAGGAGCGGGTGGTCTACGAGCAGAGTCCGTACGAAGTGACCACCGTCAGCCACAGCTCGTACGTGAAAGAGGACCAGCAGAGTCCGCCTGACAGCCCGTACGAGGAGGAGACAGACGGGGTGAGACAGAAACATGTATAACAAATACTGCAGCTTTAAGAACTGCAGATACTCAAGATGAGCCGATATGACATCGTAAGACTGTATGGTTTCACAAGATCCCAGTATTTATACCTGAATTAAAACAAAAATGTTTTAATTCTCTTTAATACTGCTGCTAAAAATATATATATCCATTGGTACTGATATAGTCACATTGATATTTATAAGATTTATTTTTCTCTTTTGATTTTAATACATACAGAATGAATATACCTGGCAAAGACAGCAGTAGTTTCTAGTTGCTTGAAGATTAAAATATAAATTTTCGTAGAAGTGATGGTGGCAATGCTATAGTTTCCACTAGCATCTAATAAAAATGACTTTAAATTGCAATATAAAATGTTATCTGTTTTGAAGTCCTATATATATATTTTTTGTTTTTAAATTGGTATATATTGATACCGCAAACATATCCTTACCCAATCTGTTATGCATCTTGTAAAAGTACTTTCGAAACAGTGGTACCTTATTGAGAGTGCTGTTTTTCTAATTAACACACCTCAAATAGCCAAATTTGTCTTTTGTGTAAGGGCCAGAAACAGGTATGGGAGGGGCAACACTGCATTACACTCTGTTTCAAACAGCTGGGAAAAAAAAAAACTCCAGTCACTTCAGTATTTTCTCCTGCTACAAAACGTCTCTGAAGCTGAGAAAAGATATATCAAAAAAAATATTTGTTTTAGCGTTTTGCACCACAGTATACTTTTGGTAGCAGTACATAGAAAACAATTGCAATGATGTTGCATGATGCAACTCTTGCATGTGGTAAAGTCTAGTCTGATGATCTAACTGAAATCCCAAAACCTGGATATCAATCTATAACAACTTAATGATGGAAATCGATAGTGTTCATTTTACTGTGAGCTGTATCAAAAATGTCACGTTGGAAACTGATGCAAAAGGAGAAATAAATTACAAAGGATATTCAGGTAAGAAACCTGCTGATGACTGGTATAAGTGTGAATCTCTACATGTAGGTAGAGGTTTAACATTAGATAATAATCTGTTAATTATCTGTTTCCTTTTGCCTCTGTTGCTCTCAGGTCTGTTCATGAGAAAACCTCTGTGGAGGAGTTTTTGTTTTTGTTTCATTTGCTGTATTGTTTGATGAGTTCCTCTCAAGCTGACTGAATTTTTCAGGACTGATTTCCTCTTTCTGTGTGTTTTTCTTTGTTTGCCTGCATTTTGAACAGAAGTACCACTCACCTTCCTCTCTCGCTACAGACGACTTCTTATTTCATCAGGAGGGAGCGTAAGTCCCTGCACCCTCCTATTGTAGAACAGACAAATGTATAAGTAAAGTGTTGCAACCAGTATTTAAACTCTGAAAATGATTCATTAAGGTACGCATGATTGAGCTGAGTTGTTGTCCCTTCATCCTGCCTTGTTATTTATCATCACAAATCTTTCTTGATGTGTGTGTGCAGTGGCAGTTTTCAGTATACGTTGGACGCCACTCGCTCGCTGCGGCAGAAACAAGGCGAGGGACCCATGACTTACCTAAATAAAGGCCAGTTTTACGCCGTGACGCTTAGCGAGCTCAGTGCCAACAAGCGCCTCCGTCACCCCATCAGCAAAGTCCGGGTGAGTGGCTCACTTCCTTCTCATGTTTCCATGAAGTTTTTCATACAATAATTAATTGACATTATCTGTAATGTCACGTTTTTGTTTTTTAAAAAAAGAGACTGTCCTTTTCCCTCTGTATCTGCAGGAGATAACTGGCATCAAAGGGTTTTGCTTTGCTTGCTCTGGCCAACTCTTTTGAATATTTAAGCTCCTTTTATGTTCAGAGCCTGCAGCTTTGCAGCTTTTATCTTTTCTCTTTCTGCAGGCAGTTGTCTTCGCCACAAATGCTCAGAAACTCTCACAGAAGATTTGTAGGCAGTTGAGGAATATAGTGAGATGTATCGTTGAAATCCAGAAAACAGAAAGCCAGAACTGTGCTGCAGAACATTTTGCATTCTTACACTGAAGTCAGGTTTAGTCAGATGGACTAAGACAATTCTTTAATGAAAATGTATCTCAATATTGGCTCTCTGATATACAGCTCTGGAAGAAATTAAGAGCCCACTGCATTGACCCCCATTGAAAACCTCCTGGTTATTCCACCAATGACTTCTGAACTCTTCCTGAGTTAAAACATTAATATTGTTGTTTCTAAATGAATATCAACTTGTTTTCTTTGCTTTATTTGAGGCCTGAAAGCACTGCATCTTTTTCATTATTTTGACCATTCCTCATTTTCTGCAAATAAATACCAAATGTTTGCTTGGAATTTCGGAGACATGTTGTCAGTAGTTCATAGAATAAAAGAACAATGTTCATGTTACTCAAACATAAACCTATAAAAAATTAAATCAGAAACTGATCATATATATATGTGTGTCTGGATGTACATTCTTGATGGTACTGGGTACCAACATTATCTTAACTTAACAAATTCTTCAGTTATCCAGGTGGCTATTTCATCATTTTGAATCAATTTAATATTTTGAAACTGAAAAGAGGTCCATGTCTAGTAAGGTTTTTTATTTAGTGTTTTTCTGCCATAAATAATAATAATACCAAACTGATGTTTGGTATTATTATTATTATTATTATTATCATTATTATTATTCTATCATGTCACATCATGATAGAATCAATACGATACTTTGATAGGGCTGATTAAAAAAGTTAATCTTACTTCCAGTGAGAAAAAAAAAACCATGTTGGTATGATTAAAATATTATTTTAAACCTAAATCTACCAAAGGTATGAGTAATTTTGGACTTAACTGTATCAAATTTTATGGCTCATTAATTAGATTATGGATTTTGATTAACAGCATTAACAGTTCATTTAATAAATAAGACAGGAACTCCAAACATGTTGAATAAAGAACGCAAATCAGGTCAAAGATAGTTTACTTTCTTTCTCTGCTTTTTGGATAATGTTCACTCAAACTGTGTTAATAAGGCATTTTTGTTTCTATCGTAATTTTTTGGCTCTTAAGGTAATATTTTTAGCCTAGTGTGGGCTCTAGATGGAAAACATATTCATCTTTCCTGAAGCATTCACCGGTGCAGCTGGCGTATAAAAGACACCAGAAATTAAAGTAAATATTACCACTCTATTTGAAGTGATGGAAATGAGCTATGACATGACATCTGTCATTAAAATAAAAGGCTTCAGGTGCCTTTCAGACTATTATGTGGATGGTGATACATAGTTGGCATGACAACTTGACATTAGAGTGAGGATATAACCTCTTATTTGCACTGCAGAGCTGGTTTAAATTAGCCTTTATGTGTGAAAAGCCCATTAAACTGTAGCGTTTTGACTTTGTCATCATCAGATTGTTGTAGCTCATGAATGCTTTCTTCCAACTAAACAGCAACCTGCATCATAAATCTCTTATCCATGATGGATGCCAAGGTGTCGTAATGCCATGAGTAACAACTAAAGTCTGACATTATCTCAGAGTGATCATTTATTTAGACATATTCTTCCCTTGTTCTGCTTCTCAGAGTGTAATCATGGTGGTGTTCAGCGAGGACAAGAACCGAGACGAGCAGCTCAAATACTGGAAGTACTGGCATTCGCGGCAACACACAGCCAAACAGCGGGTCCTCGACATCGGTAAGATTTTTTACAAATTTGAAGCGAAATGTTTAAAAATGGTTTTGATAGTAAGTGCTTTTTGCACAGAATATAGTTACTTTTATTATTGTCAATATGCAAAACTGAAATATCTGGAAAGGAATAAAGGAATGGGAATTTGAATATTTAAAAGCTACAAATCTGGAAAAAATAAAATAAAATTCATAACGTAATGTTATGAATTTTTGATTTTCCACATCAAAATAAATTTAATTGCTTTTCTCTTATCCTTTCTGATCATTTTTTAGTTCTGAATTTAAAACTGGAAACAAGATTCATGAACTTGGTTTAGTTGAGGTGCTTCATTGGAGAAATTAAAACACATATAAAACCCAAATTTGTGAATGATTTGTATTCAAATATCCATGATGTCATAAAAACTGAGTCTCGAAATGTTGTTATAGAGCAACACGAATAGATGATCCTTCAAACTAAACCATCAAACCCTAAGTAGGAATGCTCTATCCAGCCATCTGACAAGCAGTTTCACTTTATTGTCACTATATTTGGGAAAAAAATATGACTGAATTAAAAGATCTTTAAGCTCTAGCTGTTTAAACATTTTAAAACCTTGCCTGAAGGTGCTGATTGAAAGACAGAATGACACATTTATATTGTCAGAAGTGCTGGAATGTGCTCAGTAAGTAAATAAAGCAATACCAAACTGAAGGCCAACTAGCCTCCACACAGCTGCCCGCCATCATCCACCATCAGACAGTGGATCAGGTTGACCTACAATGCACACACACACAAACTCACACCAATAAATGTTTTAACATGAATGTGTTGCAGCATAAACCCTCTAATCGTCCCGACATTACCCAGGTGATTGATCTTAATACTCGTCTGTTCCAAACATGACAAGCTAAACTTTCTTTTTCACACCATTCCCACGGGCGTACATGCACCGATCTGAAAGGCGCTCAATCTCCGCTCTGTGACATTTGCTTTCCCTTTAAGCTCGGCTGGAGCATTTGAATCTTAACCGTCTTTTCTACGTCTTGTTGAGTGAATGCATGTGAGACACTCTGAGGCAGTTTGGGTGACAAGCTTGGGCCTGCTGGGTAGGTAGATTCAGAGGTATGTGGGAGACTTTGGGTCTGGATGCAGACAAACAGACACATACACACCTCAATGCAGCTTGTTGGGACAGGGAGAGGAATGTTAGCCACACTGTTACCTCAACTCGTCCTGGTCTGTTGAAAGTAATTTTTTCTTCAGTGTAGATTTTCATCTTAATTCTCATGTTTACACCAACCAAGTTGAGTCACAATCAGCCTTCAATTCACACGCGTCTTTAGATCTCCAGGTACATTTAAAGCCTTTCATGGCAACGAAACATGAATTTAAGTGGAAAACTAAAACTAAGATCTCATGCCAGACTCCTGTTATGGTGGTGTTTGTCTGCAGCTTTTAGTTACACCAAAATTCTTGGACAGATCACAACTTAACTTGTCAGAGTAAATAACTGTCCCAGTATGAGAATCCTAATTGTTTTTGGTGATTAGCTGACTTTACAGTTTCAAAGTGGTGAGCTATGGAGGTATTAAGAGTTTATGCAATGATTCAAAATATATTAGCCAGGGTCATAGATAAACATAAAAAGTAAATATGTTTATTTAGGAGGTGTTTTTTGAAAGAGATGGTTTCATCGTACTTATGCACAAAGAAAATAGAATAATCAACAAATTGTGAAAGATTTTCATGGGCAAAACTTTGTAGAATATGTAGAAATTTAACATAACATGTAAATGAGGTAAAAAAAAACTAAAAAAAAAAGTGACGTCTCCATGAGGTCTATTAATCTGTTAATGAGTTTAATAAGCTAATCAAGTCCAACAGTGAACATCTTAGGTACATTTATGCATCAGGGTTCTTTCTGAAGTGGCTGTAAAAAGTCTTGTCTCGACAGCTACAGAAATATCCATTTCTTAGGCAATTTTCTACAAGTGGGCAACAAACTGTAAATCTCCGCTCTCCAAAAAACTCCAAAATATTTCTTTGTAGTGTATCCAAAATTGTCAGTGGTTCACCTCAAAGATAACAGTTTTTCCTTCATCAAGTAAGTGTAGAAGAGAAAATAAAATGCATGTTTTGACATAGATAAGTGAGATTCCTCACTCTAATGGAGTTTTAGATTACGGTAGTCTGAGGTTGATTTTTGATGCATAAGAGGGTTCTTGAAGAAATAAAGCCAAACTGAAGTAATCTGTCGGTGTGATCTCCAAAGACATGAAAAGTGCAACTCTTTGTTATTGACTCAGGTTATGCTGCTTAGATCATAATTTTCTGTTGTTAGGTTGCACAATTAAGTAGTTTTGTTAACTTATAAATAACTGTTGTAAAACTTTTGAACCCTGTTGCCTTTTAATTAGCTTGTTGATCTTACTAAAGCATGAAATTATGTCTCTAGCCTCTCTCCAAATATTCACCATACAACTACTATGAGGAAGTGTGTAATCTCTTTTTCTTTGGAACAAATCCCTCAGGTGTCCTTTTTAATGTTTTTGCAAGTGTAATGAGTCTGTTTTTATGTTCATGTGTGAGGAACAGACACAGATCAGACACATCAACAGCACAACCCATAGGGCATAAATATTTTTCCATTATATCACCAGATGCGGTTGCGGAAACATATCCGCACATAACTGCACACAAAGTTTTTGATACATTGTTCCCTAAGAGACCACCTGTGTACGGCAATGCTGTAAAAGTGAGTTCTAGCTGGATGGAAATTAAAGAAAAGCTGGCATGAATAGAGGTTGAGACAAGGCGCATCGTACCCCAGGGCTTGGTCATTTGAATGAGGTTATTTACTCGGGGGTGTTCGCACAGGAAGGCGTGCTACAACCTGCCCTGCTGCGTTGTGCACCTGCTCAGAGACCAGGAAGTGTTCATGTGATGGCGGTTAGGATAATGGAGGACCTCACTAACAGACATTTGGACAATGGTCACATTAAACTAACTTGTTGTCAAACAGTAAAAACAAATCTTAGCGGATTCATCCCACAATCAGCAGTCGACTGAGTATAATTGATTATTATTTATTCTAAAGGTTTTCTTCTGTTTGTGTATTCAGACTAACTTTGGTGCGCATTTTTTAATTTATTTCAAAATTAGAATTTCAAATATTCGTCTTCTCTCCAAAAGGAAAATAACTTTGCGCAAGTTTGCAAAGTTGCATGTGAAGGAACCACAAGATGCATGGTGGTGACAGGATGATGCCCAGGGCTTGTTTTGGATGCCTTGTAGTCACTGTCAATGTAGACCTTATTGAAAAGTATTTGTGAATCAAATATATGAAACCTTACCTGTCTGTCCGTATATCTATCTGGCTTTCTTTTCTAGAAATTAAGCTAAGATACGTTCACTCTAGTTGACACTATCTAAGTAAGCCAGCTGGATAGCTTATACATAGCTTAGTTTATGCTAGCTAGCTGACGTAGAGTTTAACCTTATCTTACTCTTGGTAAGCTAGTTAGCGAGTCTTATCTTTTCTTGAGTTGAAGCTTATCTTTTCTTAGCTGACTTATCAAGATTTTAGACTTATCTATTTCTAGCTAACTTATCTAGAAAGCAATTTCTTCTTACGCTAACAAACCTTTATAGAATTGAAGCTGATGTTAAACTCCAGACAGCCTAGCTAGCTAGGCTATGCTTACATTTATAATAAGATAGCTAAGTTATTTATCTAAAACTTTGACTATGTTATGCACTAAAAAAGATAGCAAGCTTATCTGGAGCTCGAGCTTATTTTATGTCAGCTTGCAATCTTAGCGAGAATTCGCTATCTTCAGCTCTACCTTATATAGCTCAGGATTAACTTGCCATCTAGCTTAGAGTTTAAGCTTACTGTATCTTAACAGAGCGCTCTAACATTTCATATAACAGCTGAAGAGGCTCTGAAAATGAAAGCGAGTCCCTCCCAAAAGCTCCTGCTTTTATTCACGCACATATATTTATCTATTTGTAGGTTTGTTTGTTTCTATAGCATGTTCCTTTGATTGGGTGTTTGGCCAAAGAGCATTCTTATTATGGCCCCAATTTTTATCTCCCATACTTGTGGTCAGAGGTCAACCTAAAGCAAACCGAAGCACTGATCTGACCCAGTTGAATAGCCTTTCTTTGCCTCTTCTCAGGCCCTTTGAAGCCAGACTCTCTGTTTACTCAAGCAGATAAGGCCTTATATCCTAAAACTGAAGCGTGCCACATGATTGCTTATCTTAACAATAGCTACCAGTTTTTGCTTTTATTGTCTAATTTGTTGTGTTGATCTGATAGCTGGGAATAAATTCGAAATTTGTATTTGCAAGAAATAAACTATGTACTGTTTTTATTAAACAGCTGATTACAAGGAGAGCTTCAACACAATCGGGAATATTGAAGAAATCGCCTACAATGCCATCTCCTTCACCTGGGATGTGAATGAAGAGGCCAAGGTACAGAGGAGTTATGTTACTGTATTTTTTCCCCCCTTCTTTTTTGTTCTGCATGCAGGAATTAAATGTCATAGTAATTTTCCCAGAAACCAGTTTACTCTATTTATTCTCACTAGAGGCGTGTTGTGTACGTGAAAAAGTAGCTCGACTGGTTTTTTCTTTTATTATTTATTTTGTGCTGATTCAGATGTTGGCAAACAAATGCTCTTACTTGACAAATTAACTGGTTTTTCGAAAGTGATGCAACCGTCTGACCCGTAGACACCGCAAATGCTTAAGAGCTTAGTGTCATATTTAATATTAAATCCTATAATGCTGCAATCAGTCAAGATCTGAGCACCGAAAGCAGTATCTTCCCTCTAGCTGGCACGTTTTCAGCTGGGTGTCATAAAACCGATGGGCAGAGCCGCCTACATTTGCTCTGTTTGTTCTCTTTGTTTCTGTGAAGCCCACTCCTTTGTGACCACTCCTTAAATGCAGCTTCGTCAGTGTTTAAACTTCAGAGTGCCCCCAAGAGCCAACACACACCAGCACCCGTCCCCACCCTCTCTTGTTTGTTTTGCCCTCATTTCTGAGGGACTCGATGTGTGCGTTTGGTCTGTTTATGTGCACTGTGTGTCAAGAGACTTTTTTTTATTGCAAAAGCGTAGGAAAAGACGATTGAAAGGAATCAAAGCCAATGCTTCTTACTATTTCTGACTTGCTCTATTTGTCAGATATTTATGTGCAGCGTCTGTTTAGAGAAATGTCATCCCAGCACACTTTACAAAACAAGAACATTTTCAATGCATTGAATATAGTTAATCTAATCATACAGACAGATAAAAGGACAAATTCCAGTTAGATCCGTATTATAAAATGCTGTGGTAAAGCCTAGTTTATTGCTCCAGGTTTTCTGTCTGAGGGAACCCAGCTGGTTGCATTTCTCTTTCTGAACAAGCATGTGGCGACAGTGGACAGTTGATTCCAGTAACTAAAAGCAAAAACTGCTCACTGGACACAATGTTCCCATCTACACACCAAGGCATGCATTGTTGATTTTTAGTGTTATTTGTTGATTAAATATTTTATTTTACACAAAATATAACACAATATTGAAGTGAAAAGAAGAGGATACATGGTTTTGCATTTTGGCAAAAACATGTCAAGTTTTTTGACAGAATATCCACATTTTTGAGCGGCTCACAGGGCATTGAAATTGAAAAAGAGTCTGACAACCTCAAAGCTACCCATTTTAAATCTGGAGGAGCTGCTGAGATCTACATGGTAGTTTGGAGAATTTGTCTCCGTCTCCAAGGTGAAACATGGTGGTGGCAGCATTATTCTGTGGAGATAACCTTTTATAAACTGCAAAAGACTTAAGATTGGGGTTGTATATCACCTTCTAGTGGACCAAAGACCCTAAACATGCAGCCAGAGATGAAATAGACGGCTTAGATGATAGCATAATTATGTATCAAAGTGGTCTAGTCAAAGTTCAGAGTTAAATCTAAATGACAAGACATGAAAATTGATGTTCACAAATGTTATTTGTCTAATCTGACCGAAATGGAGACGTTTTCACAAGAAGATTAGAGAAACATTACTGAATGTAGTGTTTATCATGTTTTGATTTTTATCTGCTGAGATTCCTGTGAAGCAAAAACTACAACAAGCTGAAAGGAATTTGGTTTGCGTGGCTTTGGAGAATGAAACAAAAGAGACCCATGAAGACTTTTGTAGACCAGAACAGATGAAGGTTTGAATCAGGAGTCTGCATGTTCCTGACAAAGATAACTTCCTGTCGTAAGTAGGTTTTATATGTGAGTGTTGAAGCTGCATTTGCTCATCTTACTCTGTCGTCTTTAGATCTTCATCACCGTCAACTGTCTGAGCACAGACTTCTCCTCCCAGAAGGGGGTGAAGGGTCTCCCTCTGATGATCCAGATCGACACGTACAGCTACAACAACCGCAGCAACAAGCCGCTCCACAGGGCGTACTCACAGATCAAGGTCTTCTGTGACAAGGTGACCAAACACTTGCTGCACTATTGTGAACATCTGCAGGAACATGTGACTCAATCCTGCTTTATTATAAAAGCTGTAAAGATTCAGATTTTTTTGGTGGTAACATGTAAAATGTATCTAATCGTCCTTCTTACTGTGAATTATTGCAATATGGTTTGTTAATCAAGTGCAAGTTTAGGTGAGTTGCTATTTTCTCACAGCCGTTTACTGAGTTTTAAAAAAACAATATGCACATGTCTTATTTTAATTACCATTAAAATAAAATATTTTTATAGGTAAATGTTTGAGTAACATTAACATTGTTCTTTTATTCTATGAACTACTGACAACATGTCTCTGAAATTCCAAGCAAAGATTTTGTATTTTTTGCAGAAAATGAGAAATGGTCTAAATAACGAAAAAGTTGCAGTGCTTTCAGACCTCAAATAATGCAAAGAAAACACATTTATATTCATTTAGAAACAACAATATTAATATTTTAACTCAGGAAGAGTACAGAAATCAATATTTGATGAAATAACCATCAGGTTTTCAGTGGGGTTCACTGCAGTGGGCTCTTCATTTTTTCCAGAGCTGCATTTATTCCTCACGTAAACAATTATAGACAATAAATGGCACAAAGCTTAGATATTTTCCCACTTAATAAATGTACTCAAGTCAAAAGCTGGATTTTACTCTTTTTTTCAGGGTGTGTTTACACAACCGCAATAAAATCTGACTTTATTTATAATTATTTACCTATTTATGATTTTTATTATTCACCGTGCTAATTTTACTTTATTTTATTTTTTGTAAGTAAATCAACAGACTCTTAAATGTGTGAGATGCAACAAAATACATATTTGTTTTAAGCCTTCTCACACATCTTGAGGATGTAGTGCAGGTAAACATGGAGGATGCTGCAGACCTGTAGTTTGCTGGACTCTAGTGGTGACAACAGTAACTGCAGCCAAATCCTGTAGAGGAGAGAGAAGCTAACAACCTGCGTTTATAACGTGCAAGTTCTTTCTACAGAACAAGAAGCTATGAATGCTGCCAAACCTGACTTGTGAATGTCTTTGTTTTATGAATCTGCACATTATTTGTCACTCTTTTTTATATATATTTATATTTATGACTATTTTAAAGGAATACTTGCAATAAAGTTGCAAATTTTACCTGCTTAACTCATGCATTCAGCTACCATAATGATGATTTAGTTTTTTTCACATCAGGAAAAACACTTTAGGAATGTTTCACCATCTAGTTGATTTTTTGTGTCATTTACTTTAACGTCAGTCTTTGTAATTATGAAAGTTGAAAAGGTGAGGGTTGCATTGAAAAGACGGTGCTGCTCAGTTCTGACTTCAATATTTTCTATTATTGTGGATAATGTAATTACATTTATGTCATAAAAAAAACAGATTAACAGTTCACTTGGAAAATGTTCAAAGTGTCTCTGCTGACACCAGAAACGATTGTCAGGATTTGTCGTTAGTGTTTCTTTTTGTTTGTTTGTTTGGTGACTGTAAGTGCATCTAGTGGTCAAAGCAAACCTGCGCATAAATAACATGTTTTTTTTAGCTACTCCTGCAGACTTGGATCGTTTTTACCGCCTGACTATTTTTTTCTCCAGGGAGCTGAGAGAAAAATAAGAGATGAAGAGAGGAAATTACTGCGCAAGAAGTCGAAAGGTATAGCAAATTTAAAATAAAAATGAAACAAAAGTAAAGAGTAACCGAAATGATTTGTGTCATGGAAGCACAAATAGTTTACAGTTTACGGCTATACTTGTTTTTGTTTTAACAGTAAACAAAGACCGGGTCAATTATTATGAGTGAGGTGCTTCGTTTTTCTTCTGTTTAGGGAAAGATGGCGGCGTCGGGGTCATAACTATTCCCAAAAAGTCCGACGTCACTTTCTTCAAGACCATAACGGACTTGGAGGCCCAGCCGGTCCTCTTCATCCCCGACGTTCACTTTGGTAACCTGCAGAGGGCTGGACAGGTAGGCGCCCTGTTCAAACTGAAATTTGACTTTTCAGATTTGTAATAGTAAAATGTTTCAAAAACTAGGAGCTTCACCTACTGTGAAGGTGCCAAGACAGGGACAGGGAAACCACAAGCTAAAGAAATGATAAAGTTGTTTTTCTATACTTCAAATGTTCCTGCAGCAAGCGTTCAGATGCAATCTAGAAAAGTCTAGAAATGGCTTTAATCATATTCCACATCTGGATAAGTTTGCATGGAAACATGATGGATTTTCCACACTTTCTCCCTCGTTCCATTTTCTCAAATGCAAAAGTTTTAATTTCTGAATGTGCAGACATTTTTGAGTTGTTTTATGTTTGAATAACATCTTTCATCTTGCATTTGTCAAATCAAATAATTGGTTTCAACATTTTATCCTTTTTGTGTTTTGAGAACCTACAGTGATTTAATTCCAGAAATATAAAATTTCACTGCTTTTTTTGTCCTCAAAGCATCTTTATATTTGGGTTTCAAAGGGACGCCATTAAATTGGATAAATGCCCAACAAAACAGAATTTTTACAAACAGAATAAAAGTGATAAAATTAAAAGATATTTGTTGTAGAATAATCCATTCGAGACGTGGAAAATCTCAGTGCGATACATTTTGAGATGGAGGCTAAATGAGGTAGAAAAGATTCTAGAAAAAAGTAGAAAAGTATGCCATTTTAAAATAAAAAAAATATAGGAGATCTGTTTGTAGAAATTGTCTCCTGCTTTTCTTTCAATTCAAAGTTCTGTCTTTCTTTGTGTTGATCTGTCACATAAAACTACAACAAAATGCATCAAAGTTTAAGCTTGCAATGCAACAATGTGAAAAAAGCTGATGTTTTATGAGCCACTACATTTGGTAAAATGTCCAATTTTGTGGAAAAAACAATGAAATCCTTTGACATTTCTTGACATTTTGCTTCCAAGTGCTCTTGTTGAATATTCCTTCAAAAAAAAAAATGTTTTGGTGCTTCTTACAAAAACCTTCAACTTTCTTGGAAGCAAAACCAAAACAAAAGTTAGAAGCAGATTACCTGGCATTTTAAACAGTTTTATTATCCTGATTTCATATTAAATATTAAAACATTTTGCATAACGCTTTGAGTTTCACCTCTAACTCTTAATTTGTGCCTAGGTGTTTACGTTCAACGCAGAAGAGATTGACAGAGAAGGGTGAGTGTGCATCAGCAGGAAAACAGAAAACCACGCCCCATAGCAACAACAAAGCCAGCAGCTCTCGGGATTATAATTTCTCCTTCTTCTTCTTTCTTGTTTTTTTGAGGAGCGTGTTGGTGAAGAGGATGTTCAGGCAATCTGATGAAGACCTGTGCCCGTCACCGCACAAACAGAGCCGGGAGGAGACGCACAAACGAGGTAGCACAGCCGACGTCAAACTTTTCTCACAAGCACAAGACGTGCTTTCCTACTAACAGGGTTCCTGTAAAATTTGGAAAAGTCTGAAATTTCATTTGAGTATTTTCCTGGTCTGGGTATTAACTCTGGAAGAGGATAATTAAGACTGTAATGATGTTTTCATTTGCGGACTTTACCCCCAATCCCGTTTTCCAGCCATCCTCGTTTTTCTTCTGTTTTTTTTTTTCCATATTTACAGCCATAAAAAAAAAAGGCTGTTTTAATCTGTATCGGTTTGTTTTTGTTTGTTTTAACCAATTAGAGTAAAAGCAATAGGTGGTCTGCTTTCAGTCACATCTGGCAAGCAATATTAAATTATTTGAGCATTTGCTAAATCCAGTGTGTTTGCTTGGACGTAAGGAATAGCAAACGCTTTTATTTTGAGTCAGCACAATATGCAGCAGCAGCGTATTCCCACGAGGAGCGAAGCAGCTGTTCCTGAACTTCACACATCCTTATTTTCTCCAGAGCTCCATGGGAATAAAACATGGTACTCAATGTTCATCCTTGGCAAAATACCCTAAAAATCCTCTCCAAGCTCGGCTTGTTCCAGAAGAATGCTGGTCTGGGTGATATTTAATAATTACGTGTAGAAAATGTAAAAATAACAGCGTATGGTTATCTGTGATTCTGGTCTTCTTATTGTGCAAGTAAGGAAACTTTGAGATCCTTGAGGCTTCATGAAAAATTAGAGAAAATTCGGAAACTGTGACATTACCAGTTCGGTTGTATTAGCTTCCTTCTGTTTTGGCTTTGTAGTGCTGCTGTACGTCAGGAAGGAGACGGATGAAGTGTTCGATGCTCTGATGCTGAAGTCTCCAACCCTCAGAGGACTGATGGACGCTGTGAGCGCTGCCTTTTGTCTGCAGGCGTCAAACGCAGAATATATTTCCAGAAGAGCTCGTCTTCACGCACTCCTCTATGTTTTTCCTCAACAGATATCAGAGAAGTATGGCGTGCCCACAGAGAGGATAGCCAAAGTCTACAAGAAAAGTAAAAAAGGGTGAGCTGGTACTAAAGCAGAACTGTTTTAGGTCCAGAAATTGACAGATTTAGGCTTAAATTAATGATCAAACACAACCAAAGGCAACAATTTTGGTCGTGTTTTGACTTATAATTTTGAGAAAACTCCTAATAGGTTTGAAACTGTAATCTCCTCAAAATAAAATCTTTATTATTGCAAAAAAGATGGATCCTGCCAAAATTGACAGTAAATGTAGAAATAAATAAATCGTTCCATAATAGAAAAAACAAAGAAAACATGGGCAAAAATAATAACATTTGTAAATACATGGATAAAGGAGAGAATGAAATATTACAGGAGGTAGTATATCAAAGTATGATAAAAAATAAATAAATAAGTGACAGTAAATAAAATACACAAAATAAGTGCAGAATATGGGGGAAAAAAAGGTAGGAAAAATATTGAAATATAAAGGAAACTAATAAAACAATGAGACTGAAAATAAAATAAAATGGAAAATTAAAAATAATAGCAATAATGTCAAAACAATTAAAAATGAAACATTAATTTATGTTATAATGTGAAATCAAATCAAAATTAGTTGAGGAAGGTATTTTTTGAGTACAGTATTTGGTACATTTATTACTTTATCAAGCCATTTTTTTATTTCTAAATTCACTGACAATTTTGGCAGGATCTGTCCTCCATAAGTGTGATGGATTTCATTAACCCTGTAATGAAAGAAATGATGACCTTTCAAAATAAGGCTTGCAGATACTTCTATTATCTAAAATTATTTTAAAAAGCTCATAATTTATCTACAAAAAAACCCCCTTAAGATCTAAATTTTGGATTCAGTGTAAATATTTTCTATTATTTATGTCTTTGGGGGCAGAATCCTGGTGAACATGGACGACAACATCGTCGAGCACTACTCCAACGAAGACACTTTCATCCTCAGCATCGAGAACAGCGCCGACGCCTTCAAGGTCACTCTGACGGAGATCTGACGGTTCGCACTCGGATCTCAGCGCCTGCAGGAGAAACTCCTGATGAGTTGATGGACTTTACTTCAAACCTCTGAATCCCCTGATTCCCACACTACACTTACCTCTGTGAAGCATTTTCTATTTCCTATGCAGAATGACAAAAAAAAAAAATATGGACGTTCTTGTGAATTGATAGAAGAAACGCTGGACTCCATACCCACGTACTTCGGTTTTACTGAATATTTTTACTGTATAAACTCTTTGTATAAAATAATTATGTACAGATGCGTTTTTGCCAAATGTCACAGCAGAAGTAGTCACTTAAATATGTCTGATGTTCTGTATGTAGCCGCAGCTTTAATTTACTTAGTTGATTCCAAGTACAACTTAGCAGCTTTGTTTTCTGCATGCCAAACTTTGTTTTTGCTAGAAGTGTCATTATTTATTTTTTTTTGTATTTCTATACGTATGATCCAAGAATTTCAAGTAGATTTCTTCAAAATCAAAGTAAATGAATTTTAAAATTGTTTGATGCTCTCATTTTTCAGCCACATGGCAAAAGCTAAATTTTATTTTGTATGGTTTTTAAAACATACGAATGAAATATTTCATTTGTAAATGGAGATGTAATATAAGTACAGCTGTTTTGAGAATATAATAAAAAACAGAACAGAAATGTCATTTTTCAAACAGCTATAATCAACCAGGCAATAGCAAGAAATAAAAAGAAAATATTTCTATTCATATAGTGGTGTGAAAAAATATAAATTACTTCTGTTTTTTGTTTTTAAATCATGCTTGCTGTTATTAATCAGATTTTTTTTAGTTCATCTGGGTCTGAATTTTCCACAATTATTTTTTTGTTTGGAAAAATGTAGGAAAAACTTGATGGTAGCTCTCATCTCCAAAAGTGTCTCAAATAATTTAGGGTCCTGTAAAGCCTCACATGAGGTCAGGTAAGTCTAGTAGCTTTTATTTCCTAAAATTAAATAATTCAAAAACTAGATATTTTATTAACTCTGATTATCTTTGACATTAAAACCTGATGCTGTGAAAACATTTAGGTGTGATAAAAGAAAGACAAAAAAAAAAGAAGAAATCTTAAGTTTTTCACAAACCGTGGGTAAGTTTCAAGCTTCGACTTAAAATACTGAAATTGTTTTTTTACCAATCCAAAAAATCCAGTTTTAAACACTTATATTACAAAAAGAGCTGCAAAATAAATCCTTACTCTTCCGTTTTGCTTTTATTTGAATAAAATGGACATCCTACACAGAATACATGACGCAAATTACCCATACAAAATCTAGAAAATTATACAGTGACTTTTTTTTTTTTTTTACTTTTTGTTCAACAGTTGAACCGTACAGAATAAATGGATACAATACTGTGCTTTTTCTTCTTTCATTTAATTCTTCTATATTTGGCACTTGACCACAGGATGCAATTGAAATGAAAGAGGTGGAAGTACCTGATTGTCTCAATGGAAGGAGCAGAACTACAAACGTTATCACAGTTGAATTTTTTCTTTTTTTCTAATCTTCACCCAATAGTAACATTTCAACATGTGAATACAGCAGTTTCTCATAACAGCAGGGCAGTGAAAGAATCCTGATGGAAGAAGTGAAATGTTCTCAGTGAGATCTGCTCCTGCAATCAGTTTTCAGTCTGTGGAAAAGTTAAAAACTCAACTGCTGGCATTTCAGACAAAATCTGAACTTGAACATTATCACTCGTACAGAAGATTTTCTCTCTTTTTTTTTCTTTAGCTTTCTTGCACAGAAAATTTAATTAAATTAGGGAGAACGGCTTTGGATTTCAACATTTCTTTCCTTATGAGGGGAAATTAATTTCCTTAAAACTAATTGTCACAAAGCCAAACGTGTAAAAACACACCTGGTTCTCTCCTTTTGCTTAAAATATGTCTAGCATAAATATGTGTGAATACACTGTACAAGTTTCTTACATATTTGTCAAGTAAAAGAAATTAAAATATTCGTCACATTCCAGTATTGTATGCATGAAAATTGAAAGTGAAATCTTGCGCTGCAGCAAAACGCTGCAACGTAACGTCAGAATAAAATGAGAACATACTATAGATCCATATATCTTTTTTTTTTTCCTTTCACACTTAAACTGCGGTTGCAGACAAACAATCACAGCTCAGCTTATGCATAACGTACAGTCGCTCTCCAGAGACCACGAAGGTAGACTCGGCAGTCACAAAAACTTCATTTAGAAAGCCGAGTCAGTTTTGGTTCTTTCATAACATTCTTTCAAAAAATAATACAGTACATAAAAAAAAATTATTCAACATTTAAAACAATGATTCCCAGATCTTGTGTCTAAATAACCGTTCTGTAGCCCCAGACCGACATGCTTCATTTCCCCCAGTGTTGACAGTGAGCTACAATCCAATACTTGGTAAAGATCTGTTCATCACCACTCGGCACACCGTGTCAGTCACACGGATAAAACCAACATTATTCTCTTTAAATAGGAAATCCTGCTTTTAAAAATAAAAAAAGGGTAAAAACAAACTTGGATTTGCTTCAGCGTACCTCCAGGATGAGCTGCGTCATCCCTGCCGACTGTGATCTCACAGCGCAGGGAAAAGCTTTTCCATTTCAACGAGTCTTTGATGGTAATTTCAGTCCTTCAAGTCAAATCTGTACGGCGGAACAGACCCGTGTTTGTGCAGAACCTTTGACCGAACACAGAGGCCCGTGAACAGTGCGTGAAATATTATTTACAGACATATATAACGTGTTTCGGTACAGCATGTGTCTGTGTGTTCATGTGCCTCTCTATAGGTCAAAGTATTACATTTCAAAAGAGTCTCAGGTGGGTCAAATGGGAGCCATTTTGAAAATGTGCTAATGTATCAGTCCAGTTTCCTACTGCCCAGCACTGCTGGGGTCACACTGCAGCAGTCGCACGATGGAGGGGTCGTTCTTTGCTCCCTCCACGAACTCCTCCAGGGACAGTTTACCTGAAACAAAGAAAGTCCAATGTAATTAAAACTGGTTTTGCCTCAAGAATGTTTAAGTTGGAGTTAAGGACTCTGAGCAGCCTTACCGTCTCGATTTGTGTCCATCTGCCTAAAGATTTTGTCTGTGCGCTTCTCGGGTGTGGACTCGTCTTCCGGCATTTTCATCACAGAGGAGACCATCTTGTAAATGGCCTGAAAAAAACAACAAAAAAAACATCATCAATAAGAGTTGATTTTGATGTTTGCAGAGATTCTCTATCCAATCTGACATACTTAAAGATATTTTACCTATTAACAACTGGAAATAATACATCCTGGTTATTTTGACTTTAAATAATGCAGAGAATCATGGACAATAAGGCAGATTATGTTTCTTATTGTTGATATGCAAACATTTGGACAAAGTACAGACACAGAGGGATAAAAAGAATGAATAGTTTTAAAAAGAACAACAAAAAAAAATCAGGAGGTATGAAGATTTCTATATGGCATTGTACCAGAAATAAAGTCAATACAGGAATATAGTTTTATTTAATCTTTCCAGTTTTGTTTGGCATCGCTGTAAAAACTATTTCTGTCTGATTCTAAATGCTTATTAAATCTTGCTGCAGTGTTGTGGAGATTTCAAAAAAACATCCCTACAAATAAACACATTTTCACTTCAGACATCGGCTAAAAATAAAGAAAACTAACTTAGAGAACAGGATTACACAGTCTGCTTGATTTAGCTCTATGTTGTGTGATGTAACAACATGTGTAGAGGATTGTGTGTGCGCGTGTGTGTGTGTGTGACGCACAGTGAGGAATCTAAAGCGTTCACCCAATAAAACAGAACTTGATTTAGCTGTAAGTGAAGGAGCTAAACGAACTATCCTCTAGATGAGTCCAATTCAGAGAAATCTGAGAACCAGAAAGGAACGGATAGTTTCTACTATCAGAAGTTTTTTCAGCTGTCAAATGACACAGAACAGAAGAGATAATGAATATATAAGTAGGGTTGCAAAATTCAAATGTAAAGTTGGAAAAGCAAAATGTAAATACTAACAGACTGCCTTTACCAGGGAATTTAAATGTAATCGGATGCATGTTTTGGTACACAAATCTCCATTTACTTTTTGAAAAAAGGACCATAATTTTACCAGTACATTTAGGATTAAAACTAAAAAAATTTTGCAAAGAGAATAAATTTTTTCTTCTTCTGTCAGATGGAAAATTATGTACAATTAAAAAAAGCAAATAGATTCAAACCTAATGACAAGAAAAACATAAAAGCAATTTATTGGTACTTGTGTTGTTATTTCAATATTTAAATTATCAGTTTATACTTTTTATTTTTTATCCATAGTTATTAAGACTCATTGTTTAAGGTCCAAAGAGCCACTTGTTGTCCTGGAGTCAAATGTTGCAGCTCCGGAACCACAAGTGAACTAGACATTTAAAATTACTCAAAATTTAATGCAAAGTTTTCAGTTTGGAATATTTCCAATATTCAAAGAGCTTAACTTTTTTTTTCCAACCCCTTAATAAGCCAGCTGGCTTTACATCGCAAATATCCAAATTACATTTTACCTTCGAAGAAACTTGAGGTGAAGAAGCAAAATGTAGCAACATTTAAAGATGAACAAAACCACCTGATAAAAATCTTACCGTTACAATCTCCAACATCTCAGCCTTGCTGATGTATCCGTTCCCGTCCAGGTCGTACATGCTGAACGCCCACTTCAGCTTCTGGTCCAGCCGGCCGCGGGAGGTGACGCTCAGGGCGATGATGAACTCCCTGAAGTCTATAGTCCCGTCAGCGTTGGCGTCAAACGTGCGGAAGACGTGCTCGGCGAACTTTGAGGCGTCTCCGTACGGGAAGAAGTTGGCGTAGATCTTCTTGAACTCCTCCATGTTGAGGGCGCCGCTGGGGCAGTCCCGCAGGAAGCCCTTGTACCACTCGGTGATCTCGTGCTCGGTGAAGTCCGTGTTCTCCATCAGGTCCTGCATGACGTCGGGGCGGAGTTTGCTGTTCTGTTTGCCCATGGCTGCTTGTTTTTGGAGGAGCTTCTGGATGTGAGGTCAGCGGCGCTTTAGACTGCTGAACAAGAGACACAAGAGAATGTGTTAATAATCACCTGAAAGCAAGAGCGAGAAAAAATAGAGACCAAACACAGGGTTAGAAATTAAAACTATTGTAAATGTTTACACAAAAATACGAATGCAGCTCCGACTTCAACATACATTTATCTTACACAGATGAAATACTTAACTGAAAGAGTCATCATTCACTCAGAACCACCTGATGAGGTTTGTCTGGGTCATTTTATTAAAAAGATAATAATAATACATATATATATGCAACTACAAAAAAGAAAAAACAGGTAGAGAAATGTCTGCTGAATTTTTTTTTTTTATTGTTTAGTCATCTTCTTGAATAATAAAAACCTGCCAGTAGAAAGAAGTAAATTATTCCATAGAGATGATCATGGTACCGGCTCTCTGAGCTAGAGATGGACAGAAAAATTGGTTGATGATTCAACTATAAACCAGAAATATATACAAATAAAATAAAAATCAAGTAAACACACCCTGCCTAAAAGCTACTGGTCAACACCATCAGAGAGGAAGTTGTTACTGAGGGATGGAGATTCAAAATCGGATTTCCAAAATTGAAGCACAACAGTGTGAGCTACTTCTACAAGGTAAGTAAAAGCTTTTAAAATTCATTTTAAAGTTTCTAACTCTCACCACGTTAATTGTCTCAACTAGATTAACAACCAGGATAATTCTCCACAGTATAAAAAAAATAAAAAACACTTTGCACTCACACTCTAAAAGGTTTCTCAACCTTTTACCAGCCTTTCTGCCAAGCTGAATAATTAGAAAATGAGACAAAAGAAGCATTTATAACGTCCCCCTTTCTATTTAATATCAAAGTGCAAAAACATATCACAACAGCAATGAACAATATGCAGGATAAAGGAGAAACGGAGACCACCGAATGTTTGCAGGGAGCGGAACGTGTGTAGATGCACCAACCACACCTGTCGATAACCACGTGCATAATAATGTGGCTGTGCATGCATCTCTGCAGATGCAACTTACATTTCCTGCAAGAACTTTGAGGCTCGTTGTCAAAACAGCTTTTCAGCCTTGCCAATATTTCTTGAGCTGTAAAATTTGTCTCGTTATAAATCTGACGGGTTCAATGAAAGATTGCAAACTATTTTTTTTTTAAACAAGATCTTTTACAGGAAGAGAATAAGAAAAAATGTCTTCTGTAAAGCTAATGTACTGAACAGCTGTTTTTCTTAACTCTCTAAGCTAAAGTTCTGAAAAGCTCACAGATTATGGCAGCTAAAAGCAGCAATATCAGGTCAAAACTAAGAATAACTTACTCTAAGCACTTCACATTAGAGACTTCAGTTAATGTTTTTCTTTCTTTAAAAAAGTAGTTACTTTGTTAAAAGTACAGACTCAAAAAGAAGGTAGAAAATTATTTAATTTACATTAGGCTTCATTGTAGGGCATTGGAAAACTATTAGTGTTGTTCCTGTAAAACACTGATGAATATTTTTAACATTTAAAATCACATCCTAATCATTACACACTGACATAACTTTCAGTGATTGAGGAAAAACTGCCTAAGAAGAATTGGACTTTTATCCAAGTCATAAACATCACAGCTACGATGATAACCTGAAACCAAACAACTCCACTGAAAGGGGAAAACAAACTTATTCTAATTAATTTCTCATTGTTGTAAAACTCACTTTGCCCTTTAGCCTTATTTCACCTGCTCATACATAAATGTTCTATAAACTGGCCGCTTTAATCCTTTAATTAACTTGGAGGTAAACAATGAGCTGTAGTAATGTGACGGTCGCCTTCACACAGATCCTAACGCCAGTTTGACGTTACACCTGGGAACACAAATGGATTAATAAGACTAAAAGTTAGCCTGCTATTTAGATCATAAGCAAAACGCTTAGATGGTATCCAGTTAAATCTATTTTAAAAGGATGTTAAGTTACAACAAAAATTGTACAACTTTTAATTTAAAATGTGTATCAAGAAAATTTTTATTAGTTAGCAGGAAATAATCCTTCATGTGTTGTTTTATTGCAATAAAACCACTCAGTTGTACATACCACTGCAACAGCTTAAATTCAGTACAATGAGAAACCAGGAAGCCTGTCAAATTGAAATCCCCTCCCCCACTTATTGCCAGCTGCTTTCAGCCAACTAGCTGACAGAAGCAAATTTACTGAAACCTCTCTCTGCATTGAAGCAAAATCAAAAACTGGTCGTTGGGAGATACATCTGGCCACACATGTTTTGTTTTTTTTTTGTTTTTTTTAAAGTAATGCTGTTCTGCAGCAACCTGCAAAGGTTACAATCAAAGTACACTGTGAATTACTAGTAACATTCAGGAGAGCAATACAGTATAATAGTATAGCAGGGAGCTCTAACGAGTAAAGAAATGTGGCATATAGAGTTGTAACCATGGACACAGTTATTTATTCAGCGTTAACGCTGAATAAATAGCGTTAACGCTGTTAACGCTAACCCTAGCAACTAACTAGTTGCTAGGGTTACAATGTTTTTTGCCCCATAAAAGAAGGTAAAAACTACTCATTTGTTGATTTTTATTTCATTTTGTGTTATAACATCTTATAATGAGCTCTTGTTAATGTAAGTGTGATAAAATATTCAAAACCAAGAGGCTGGTGTGACAGCATTAAACAACAAGTCATTTCTACGTCTATTGAGGGGTACCTCAAGGCTCCATCTTAGGCTCAATCTCATTCTCATTAAAGCCTACTTCCATTGAAACATATACTTTTTATTTGTTTCAGCTATGATGATAATCTATGTATAAATCTATGTACAACAGCAACCGGACATAGAGAGATGTGTAAAAATATGAATGGAAAGAAAAATCTTTTAATCTGTGATATCTGCTATTGAGAAATCTTGGTATGGTTTTAGATAACACTTCTGAATTTTATGCAAGTAAATAAATGTTTTTTGCTATTCTGTGTTCTCTGCTGTTTTTAAATACAAGTTTTGACTTAACTGATCTACTTTTTTGCTTTATATTCAATTGATAATGACTTTTCAGGCTGAAACAGAACAACCAACCATGTAAGAACACACTCATACGGCAAGTTTTGGACTGTGAGAGGAAGACAGAAAAACCTTTAAAAGCACAAAGAAAAAACACACACTTCATATAGAAAGATGTCAGACTGGGATTCAAACCCAGAACCTCCTTCCTGCAAGAACAACCAACCACTCCGCAGTGCAGCCAACTTAGTATATTTTCACAACTACAGGCCTCAAAACCAAAAGCAAATTGGATTATATTTTTATTACCAATGTTATACTTTTTATACGTTTTGTTTCTTGTTTCTTATTCATGTACTTTTCATTTCAAGTAATTCTCCATCTGAACCACCAATTCCCTTATATTTGCATTTTAATTGCTTGATAGATTGTGGCGCATAATGATGGTTTTTGAGGCAAAGGAGAAACAACAAGTCATGCAGTCACTCTTGTTACCACAGTCAGATAAAAAAAAATTACTTTACAGAATGCTTTTGACTCACATTAGAAATTAATAACGCTTCCTGGAAAGCCTAATGGCTTATTCAGTTGTTTGCTTTTAGTTTTAATCGAAAATACGCAGCATCCATCCAGTCCTACTGTTTACAAGATGACTAAAATGTTTTGCCCGCTATTATTATAAACAAGACTGATAAGGTTAATTAGCGCTGCTCCTGAGAGTTTTGTAAAAACAACAAGAGCTACAAAATTAATCAACGAGATGTGTTTATATGGCCAATATTTGCTTTACCAACAACTCAGCAACTAGAAAAATTTTATATAAGTTCTATAATGTGAAAATCTTTCATTTCAACCACTTACTAAAGAGAAAAGGAGCACTTTTGTCAAGATAAAGAAGTGCTTTCAACCGCAGCCTGATTACAGTAGTTAATGTAGATGCTTTCCAAATAGGATTGCAATTACCGGTATACACAAGACAAAAAAAGAAACTGCTTTCAGTTTTTCTCGTCATCTTTGTACACATCTTTGCAAAACAAGACGAGAAACTGGAAATGAAACAATTTTAATGATATCCTTCTTGACAGATGTTTTAAGAAAAGCATCAATTATCATGCAAATCTATATTTTCTTTATACTAATAAATCATTTTGGTTTATCTTAACATTTCTGGCAAGAATAAATAAACTACCAGACTACCTGATGACCAAATTACTAGTTACAATTGTTATTGGACCTCCATTAGAGACTAATCGATCAAAGCTTCTGACCTGCTGGCGTTAGGATTTCTCTGCAAGAACTGCAAGATAAGAACAGTATTTAAAATGAATACTGCTTTCCAACTTTCTAACCATAAGGAGTCAATTTAATGAGATAACCGGGGAATAAATGAAGGCATAATGTTCTTTAGAGTCTTACACTAGCAATTAGCATGGCTAGCATTACTAAAATTCTAGCCATTATATGAATTCCCCAAAGAAAATAAATTGTTTCCTTAACTAAGATTTCTAAAAGTTTGCCATCATTCCTACTTTTAGCAGGTTCTAAAAAAGACAGACTGCAAACTTAAAAGACAAAATAAAGAAAATTTCTTCAGCCTTTTTGTTTTCTGTGATACGTCTTGCTCTCCCTTGCTCTGTCACAGTCAGAAACATCTCAACATGTATTTTTTTGAATATGTTTTCCTTTTAATTCGCTTTTTTCTCCTCAGTGTTTCTGACTTCTTTTTTAATCCTCTTGTAACCATCCTGTCTGCACAGAAAGGGTTTGGTATTTCTTTTAAAACTGTTTTTTTTTTCTACAGACAAACAAATAGTGAAAAAAAACCTAACTCTTCTTAATTCAGAAATAGTTTCCATAATGAAGATTAGGTTTCACTTATGGTGCTTCCACTGACAGGTAAAATATAGGATTTTCCAGTTTTCAACAGGCTAAAAATCTGCACAACCTACTCATCTTTCTATGTTCTGTTTGCATGTAACTCCTGCAAATCCCTTTCCAACCATGTTCTGATTTGCAGAAATTAAAGTTATTAAGATTTCCAACCAAAATACTATCTAATAAATGTTTTTAATCCAATGTTTGCCTTGTGAAAGTGTTTTCCACTTTGGTGAGCTAAAATAGACAAAAACAAATACGTGCCCAATTATTATGTTTCAACTGAGTGCCTGCAGCGACAACATTCCCATTGGCTGATTATCTTTGTTTATTTTAAAACAAGATGACGGGGTGAGAACTCAAGCCTGCATCGAACATCCCATCAGCCAGTCACCCTAAGATCTCCTCTATTTCTGACTCTGTGAGATCATTGGCCACAATTAACCGTTAAGGCTCTTACCTGCTGGCTCCTGGAGCCCACAGGCTTACATAACCGGGGCTTTGACAAGTGCTAAGTTCACGTGGTGTGGGCAGATTCTCGCTCAAGCATCCCAGGAGGTCAGGACAAGTGACTGAAAGCTAGTTTAACCTTCTGAGCTGAGAACAGCCCAGAGATAGAGCTGCTGACCTAAGCTAAAGCAGTCAGAGTGGATCTGAGCAGAACAAGCCATCACTTTCAGTTTCTAGTACCAACATGAACACCAAATCTTGGAGTCCAAGACAGGACTTACCAGAAATCAACAAGGTAATTTTTTGCATCAAACATCTGATGAGATGTCTGATGTTTAATGCATATTTTTCAAACGACAACTTGACAATTACCTTAATTTTCTTTTTTTTGTTTTTTGCATTTTTAATATTGTATTAAGTTTGATGTGTTTCTGAACACATCAATTATGATTTATAATCTTAAAAAACATATTTTTCTGTTTCCATTTGATTAACAATGTTTCCCACCATCATTAAACTTTGGTTTGGGGAAGTTCAACCTGACTGGTCATATTTACTAAATGTAACATTAAATAATGTCAACGTTTCCCCCAGGTTATTATAAGCCTGGCAGGCCACCAGGCTTTACTTCTGTCCCCACCAGGCTTAAACATTTTTTAACTCAAAAACACAGTGGGTGGCTGGATGAATGACTGCCGAGTGCCACAACCACCAGGCGTAGCAAGTTTTCTGAGGGAAACCTTGAATTTATTTCAACCCAAAAAGTGCTTTGATGTGCCTATATAACCAGGCTGAAGAATATCAGGAAAACATGCAACTTCAACACTATTACTGAACATTTAGACGCCTGAAAAATCTATATTTTGTCTCCAGATTCCCAAACAAAGGAAGCGAGTTCATAAATAAAAATACTAATTATGGCTTAAGAAGTAAATCCTAATTTATGCATCACAGATTTATTGTTCTTATTTTAAACTCCAAAATGCATCAAAGAAGCTATTTTTCAAATTTACAGACCAAAATATTGTAACATTTTTAGTAACCTGTCACATAAATCAATTATTGTGTCACTTTAAAAATAATACTTTTTACTGACCAAACTTGGAGACTGTGACTTCATACAGTTGTTCCTAAGAAATGCTGCTAGAAAAAAGAGATATTTGCTCAGTACTGTTGTTCAAACAGAGATAAGATGAGCAGCTGGGGTCTCTCGTGTACTTAAGTTCATCTGTTCTTGTTGTTTGAAGCCCTCCACATGGCATTCGTCTCAGAACATCTTGTTGCCCACTTATGTAACGTACACAGGTCTCCATTTATATCCTGCAGGTAAGCTTCGACGCAAGAGTCCAACAGATAATCCAAGAGCAGAGGGAGATGAAGGAAGCTGTCTGAGAGCCAAAAGGACTGAAAAGTACCAGATTACTGACCATATGAATGAGGCGCCTACTTAGGCGTGATGCATCTTTCACCAGGCTTACTACAATGTCAATTTTACTTAAAACAGTGAAAAAAAAATTATGAAGCTACTTTTCGTCTCTGCAGTAATAACATTTCCAAATCAGAAGCAGCCATCAGACCAGACCAAATATAAAAAGTACAACTAATGTTTCTGCTGAAGTTAAAAACATACTACATAGTTCTGTTTAAACCTGTCACAAAAAGCAGTAAATCAATTAATTGCATGAAAAATTAAAATGAGCTCAATAAAATCCATTTGAATGATTGTTTTTCTTGTCTCTTTCAACCAGAGACTGGATGACAGAAGGTTTCTGGTGCGCTGGTCTCAACCAGCCCCTTTTATGAAGGGACATTTTATTTAGAGACTTGAGTATTCAATTTATTTCGGATATTTAAAATTTCTTCTACAGACCAAATGTACAGTAGAAATTAAAGCTTATTGATCTCTTAGAGGGTGTACTGGCATTATTATGTCATTGTGCAATTATATTACTTGAAAATGGCTCAAAACATGATTGTTTATTGCAATAATGTCTGGGACAATTTATCATCCAGCAAAATGTGTTACTGTTACAGGCCTAGTTCTGCAACAAAACAAACACACTCAGTCTGATTGCTGATTTTATCAGCAGTTTTGATTTGTCTTTGTCTGCTGGTGAACAATTACTGCAGATTGGAAACATTTGTTTTGTGTTGTTAGAGAAGAATCACTCAATTAATTCCCAAAACAATGGACTATGCCAAGTCTGATCAGCAGGTTAAATACAGAAAAATCTGGAGTGTTTTTTTTTAAACTCTTCTTCTATTCATTAAATGCAAATTAGGAACACCTGCTATATAAAACAAAACTTTGTCTCTAATGAGCTGAAGAAATGTCAGATAAAGATTAGGAAAATAAATTATCTTGTTATTCCCTCATTTTAATTTGGATTTGAAATGAAAATAATATATAGACATATCTTATTTCTTGTACCGTTTCTCCCTGTTAACATTGTGGCAAATGACGAAAACTGAGTTGAGATCGAAAGTGCAGCCTTTACCGTTTTAGTCAAACCATTTACATCAGTGAAGTTAAAGTTAAATGCCATGGCAAGAGACAGAAACTAGTGCACATGAACCACTTTTACCCTAAAACCACAAATTTGATCTCACTATGGTTTAATCTATGTGCATGTAAAGAACTTAGGATGTTTGTACAGCTTTAGTTCAAACTGACTAATTTGAAAGATGAAATGTTCACACTTGGTAAAGCTTAATAATTTGGGTCAAATGTTAAAGGCTTTAAGAACAGCACCCGTCTCAGAAAAAAAAAACTATTTTTTGACTGCAAATGCGGCCCATTTGCAATCAAGCCGCCATATAAAGCAGCTGCCGCCCAGCATAACCTTTGGAGCAGGGAGCACTCGCATTACAAGTACCGTGGCGGTGTGTGTTCACTGCAGCGAGCTTCAACGGCTCCTTGAATGTCTGAGTGCAACTCAATCTGCCGTGTTATTTGGTGTGAGGTCAGAGAGAGACCACTGTTGGCCCGATCTGTACCACAGAGTGGTACAGGAAATGGTTTCTGTAAAAGCTTTATGTTCATCAAATGACAATCAAAAGTTAAGATCTAGCAATTAAACCAAGTTGGGAGTAAAGCGAAAAGATTTTAAGTCCAATTTAATTCTTCAAACTTGCAGTTAGATAAAGGTAAATAAAAACACAGTTCATTGGTTCCATGCAAGAGAACAGAAATGCAATCAATCGGTCGGCCAGAGATTGCAACAAAAATTTTGATTTTTCTCCTTATAGTCATTAAATCCATCAGAACCAACAACTCTACACCAACCCACAGCTTATATTTTCATGCCAGCTCTATCAAGGACCCGCAAGCTCATTTTTCTCTTTTAGCCGTTTTAGTTTGTAGAAAATTAAAAGGTCAAAATCAAAATTTGTATCTGCCAGGAAGAAGCCCAATGGTGCATCTCTAATTTGAAGTCAAACTGAACTGAAAAAATTAGCTAAACTACTAATTGCATCCAGTTACAGAAAATAATTGCAAACTGTATATTTCTTCTGCACACTTCTGTGGCAGGACTATCGAGTAATGCTCTCTTCCTAAACAAAAATGCTAAATTTCTAAAGGTGTTTATAATACCACATATTTACTGCTAAATATAAAAAAGTGGTAAACTCTTCCTCCTGCAGGTGCTTATTAAAACAAACTCTTTGTAATAATAACCTCCACCTTCTATTTAAAACCGCCATCAGCGTTAAAATATTTGTGAATCACCAAAAAAACCCAAATAGTTGTCACTTATAGTGATAAACAGTATGTTTTAATTACAGACTTTCATTGCTTTATCTTTTGTCAGTTTTTAACAGAAAGGGAAAAAAATGGCATCTCCTCTTTGTGCGCGAAACCCAAGGGAGAAACTTCATCATAATTCAGCACACATCAGCTCCCATTGTGAGACGGAGAGCTCTTTGCGTCAAGGCGCTGCAGAAAACCACAATCATGACACTGAAGCCATTATGAGGAGCGGATGAGAACAAGATAAAAAAAATGCCACTGACGGCAGAGAGAGACTGAGGGAAGAGCTGCAAAACAGACTGAGCATTGGAAAAACACTCGGAGAAAATTGTTGCTGATTATATGTGGAGAGCACCGCTCATTTTTTCCTGAATGTCTAAACAAAAGCCAGCAGAGATGGAAATGTCAATGTGACAACTGAACGTCTCCCATTCCTCTCTGTTGCTGTTATCTCCTGCAGAGTATGAGAAAAAGAACATGTAGTTTCCTATCAAAAACATTCTGTATCTATCTGTTCCTCACTCACGCCATCTACTTTTTTTCCCCCCCTTTTTCTTTTAAGTACTAATTCAATTCAAAAGCCCGCCGACTGCCTCGTCAACGAGCCAAAGTACAGGCTGAGGCGCCCTCCACTGTGGTCAAATCTGACCCAAAACAAATGGAAAACACACCCGTGCAGGCAAAAATAGAACATCTGTTCAAATTTAGCAAACATCTGTCGGAGATCCGCATCTTGAAATATTTAGAGACAAGCCTCAACACCTCAGTGTTAATCCAGCTCAAATTGCTGGATTGCTAAAATTAAATCAAAAAAAGTCCAGATGCCACACAGCTGTGTGTTTGCTGAGGTTTCTCTTTTGTTTGTTTCCTCTGTCCAACAGAGCATCTTCCTTCTCATTTCCTGCAGCTACGTGCTTCATCGGGATGACTAAACCTCCTCTTTTGACACTAACATTTATGCGTCTATTTCAGTGTCTACTAACACCCCCAGGAATGCATTACAGGGTCTGACAGAAGAAGTTCAACCACAAATCATATAACATACCGGCTAGACTTCCCACTGTGTGAATAAAAATACTTCACAGTATTTACACGAGATTTAAAACAAAAATAAATATGTCACATAATCTGACTTGAATCCATAAAAACTTTCTGCACATATCTTTATTTTGTTTTTTAAAAAAGAAAAATATCTTCTTTCATCCAGCTGGCCAGCAGTTCACAGTAAAGCACAAAAAGGGGCTGCAGTATGATGCCTCTTTCCAAAACCTTGGCCAATATGATGGCTTTACTGGCACCTTCCTGGAAGAACTGTAAACTTTAAGACTTCTTCACTGCAGTACAGCTTTTCAGTTTGATGTTATGACTTAAAATTAAAAAAAAGAATATAATTTTTAGCTCTTTAAACTTCCAAGTAAGAAAAAAATGAATAAAATGTCTTGTTAAGTCCAAAATCCAAGTAGAAAAGTCATAAAGCTCCAAACAACCTTGAATTCAGAATTCAATATGGCTGCCTTTTAAATAAGCTTTAATAATAGCTAAAGGAAAAAGATAAAGTTTTTAAACTGCTATGGACAAAAGAAGCTCAAATACCATTATTGGTACTTGAAGCACAGATAAGAACCAAGACTCTAAATGAAAACACAAAGAAGGTCTGTATCGTTCAGTTTTTCTCAAATCAATCAAATCATTTTAGTTAATGTTTCCTAACACATTTTACCAACACTCAATAGATTTCTAAACAATTTTAAAATACATTTTGATAATTTTTTATCCCATATTTTAGGCGATTGAAATGTTTTCTCTATCCTAATGTCTAACCTACAGACATGATCCTAGTATATTTTAGCTTACGCTTTCGTGAACATACCTAGTAGAATCTGAGAAGCCTCAAGTCACCTGCAAAAACATTTCCTAATTTCAGACTTTGACAAGTTTGTGCAATTTTAAACAGAAATACAACATAACCTTTTGTTTCACAGCAGCATGCACTCTGGTATTGCTTTTATAGTCAAACTATCATTTGTCTAATGGGATATTTTGACTCTAAAAACAGTTACAAGTCAAATAAGTGACGTTTATTCAAATTACATAAAAAGTAAAACATTAAGATATGATGTAAATTGGTAGGCTTCCACCAGGCTTAGTAATATCATTTGAAAAAATTCCATCATTCCTACATAAAACTCCAATCAAATTCTGCTAATTTTGCTAAAAGCTGAAAAGCCTCATATTGTGAGACAATCCCAAGCTGTCTACTTATCTACACAAATCTCATATTTCAAATAAGAAACCTTACAAATACAATCTCACAACACTCGAAAATAAGTTTCTGCAGTCAGATTGAATCTCTCTTGTGCAAACATCTTCTTCATTTTGAGCTCCTTGTGCTCAAAATGTTGTGTTGTCAAAATGTCAAAGATACAGTCATTTCATGAACATGTGCAGAGAAAACAGACCTGAGAGAAAAGGTTGCATCCCCACAGAGGAAGTTCAAGTGCAAGAGACAGGAGCCAAAAAGGAGAGACAAATATTTGTGCATTAAATCTGAGCACAGAAAGATAATTTTGGGGATACTTTTTGAGTGTGAGAGCAATATTTTAAGTGAGAGAGGTGCAATATAGGAAATGCATGCTCAATTAAAAAAAAAAAAAAAAAAAATCCCCCAAATGTCTGTGACATTCATTTGTGTGAATGACTCCTTGTTCTAACTTACAACAGCTTGGAGAGTGAAAACAGAGTGATTGCTGCATCTCTATTGACTGAATGCACACACAATTTACCAGAGATATTCATTTGCAGGAGAGCAAACATTTCCACTCGCTTGTCAAGGTGACACAAGTGCGGTAAAAGCTGCCTTCTTTCTCCTGCTTTATTCTACTGACTTGACTGATGGGCTATTTGCTGAAACGAGATACTCACTCAGCTTTGTGCGGTCTCCACTTCCTGCGTCTACGCTTAAACTGCAAATACAGCGAACACCTCTGAGTACTTCTCTGGAGGTTCATTAAGGATAAAAAGGACCAGCCTCATCCGATTACAAATGTAGGTGAAGGCTGATCAGCGGCTAGCGACGTATAATGCTGCTGCAGGGCAAAGTTATGGAAGAAACTGTCAAGTGCCGTTTCTTAAAAAAAAAAAAAGACCTTAACAGCTTAACAGTGATGGAAAGACACAGAAAGGAGTCCTGTTTGGGTTGTAAACTTATTTCAGCTGCGTTGTGAGGGAATAAAAGTATCAGGAAGAGGGTACACTCACTAAAAAGGGAAGGACGGGGACATTAGCCACAACTTACCTCGCTTTGTCAGTTTGTGTGGTGGTTTTCTTCTTAAAATGTCTCCTTAATAGTCCATTACCTCGAGTCGGGGAGCGGCGGTGGAGTCGGAGAAACCGGCGGGATGTAGCTGAAGCCACACAGGAGCTGCAATACCCAGGTGCTCTCCGTCCAAACTCCGAAGCGAGGGTGACTGTTTTCTCAACCGTTGCTCACTCAGACTCTGCTCAGCCCCGCAGCTCCTCACAGCGGCGTCACGTGGGACAGCGGCGACCAATGGGAGGCGGCGTCGTCCTGGCAACAGGAGAAGGCACATGAATGGCGATTAGCTTGAGAAGTTTTCCTTTCACAGAAAGTTTGTGGGTTTTCTGTCAAATATCCCTGTTTTATGGAAAATGGCGCTTAAAAAGGAAAAATTACAAATGCTCTGTCATAATTGTGAGATACAGAAGATATTGTCATAATGACTTTAGAAGTTTTTGAAAGCTGAAATTCAAATCTTTTAGAATTTATGATTTTATAATAACTCGTACTTCGAATTTGAAAGTGGAAATTATGATGATAGAGATTTAGTTTGACTTTTTGAGAGCCAACACACTATTAATGTTAACAAGAATTCGTCTAAAAATATCTGTAGCATTTCAGCTTATCTTAAGCAATTTGATTAAGCCATAATAGAATATTCAAGCAAACGAGGTTAAACAACGTAGAATACTGTCACCTGCTTTTAATTTGTAAATGGAGGATAATGGTACTATTATTTGGATCAATTATTACATTTTGCATCTTTTCATTGAGCAGACCAGCAGGAGCTTGTGTTTGCTGGTTCTCATTGCGACATTATGATTCAAAGAAAACATGTAATCATCATATTACTGTTGACTATTAAATAATTATTTTAGTTGCAATTAACCCTCATTTCCCCCACATCGCTTTGTCCCCACCACACTCTCTGAACTTTAGCATGGTCACTAAAATCTTTATGAGTTGAGGGTCTAAAGGTCAGTGACATTTAATCCATTGGGCCAAATATTGTTGGCTTCTAGACCTTGAATGCATCACACTTCAATTCTAATAACAAAATAGATCATTCCATTCATCCCAGTTGTCCTATTTGACTACATTTTTGCAGAAGATTATGTTTCCATGTCATAAAACTCTGGTTCATATGATCAGGGATGATGTCTGTGGCAATAATAGCAGGCAGTGTTAGGCAGTATATATGTAAGCAAATTTTTGGCATGCAAATTTGAACTCTGCCCAATGATGCTAAAGTCTCTTCTTCTAAAGTCTGCTATGTCTATTTTTATGCAGTTTTTATTTCTACTGGAGGATTTTATCTGCACATTAGGATGGTAATAGACAAAGTGATACTAATTAAAAATCATCTGTAAACTATATAAAAAAAATACATACAGAATAATATGCTAGATTTGCACCCCATCATACTAATATTATTCAATACTGTTTTACACTTTAGTTTTGCATGTATTCTGAATGTCTTAGTAAAATCTTTAGGATGGAGTCCAGTTTCAGTCAGTCCAAGGTTATAATTTCGATCATTTGCATGAAAAGAATTTGTCATGTTCTGAGAAATAAGCTTATTTATTTCTGAGAATTGCACTCCGCTGCTGCTGATGATGATGATAATGAAGATGAGAGAGCTTACTGATGATGACCACCATGTGGCCGGTGTTGCCCTGTACAGGTGTTCCTATGCAGGCACATTGAGAGGCAGCATGCTTTGGCTAAGATGATTAGTGGAAGTCAAAGCCATGCTGAGCCTATTCTGTTGCTGTTCCAAGGAGCGTTTTGTTAAGGGCTACAGGAGGTACGCTGAGAACCTCTCCCTCCTCCAGTGTCAGCAAAGCCCTGATCACATAGACAGGCAGAGCTGATCCAAACCATGCAAAAAGTATAGAGTTACAATCCCCCTGAATCTTACAGATATGTGAGTCTATATGAGTTAAACCACGTCTTCATTGGCTCCTAATATAAAAATAATGATAAACCGTAATTAAAAAGGCTTTATATGATATGCAAGAGCAAAATATTGTAAAAACAGTTGTAGAAGTGAGGTTGCATTCAGTTTTCTGAGTGTATAAAATTAAGAATAGCACCTGCAAATCCAACCTGTGGGAAACAAATAAATGTGAGTTAAAACAGAGGAATGGAAGACATGCATCTCTGAAGGATTTTAATACATTTTATGGCATACCTTGCAAAAGTATGCACTTTGTCACATTCCGATCATAAACTTAAGTGTATTTAATTTTGATTTTATGTGCTAGCCAGCACAAACTGGTGCACAGTACTGAAGTGCTAGCGTGATGCGTGGCTTTTAACACGTTTTTACAAATAAAATTGGCAAAAATGTGCAGTGCGTTTGTATTGCTCCTTTTAATGTGACGTCCCAATATAAAATCCAGGAGAATGCGCTACGGTTAAACTGAACTTTCCAGCCTACATGCAAAACACTAGAAACCTGCACATCACTGTGCTAACTGGGAACATAAAGGGTAGCCTTATACTGTCCCCAGAATGTCCCAAGGAAAGTTCGGACCTAAATCTATTTAAGAGTCTCTGGAAAGACTTGTTCACTGCCCGTCTTGAACACTCTGACGGAAGATGAGTTGTTTTGAAGGAGATTATGGAGACATATTCCTCAAGACTTCCAGCGGTGATTACAGCAAATAGTTTTGCTGCACAAATTATTTTCTCAGGATGGGTGACAGATTATAAAATGCTTGCGCTACACTTTTCAGGTTTTCTTTGCGTTGTCTTGTTGCACTGATTGCATTAAATGTTACTATACGATGAGGTTGCAACATCTCAGTATGTGAAAAGGTTATAGGGGTATTAAAGCTCGAGTTTGATTATAGTTCAAATTTAAGACAATATTTCTAAAAATAATTTTAAAAAACTGTTTCTTTGATTGCGTTAAATACATGTGACAAGTCTGCATTTGTGTCAGTATGTTACAGTAAAATGATTAAATTCTTTTTCAGGAAGCTTGAACAAGTGGACAGTCCTACTATTCACTACTAACAGAGGTGAGAGCTCATCTGTTAGCTGGACCCTGAGGGAAAGTCCCCGAGTGAGTGCTGCAACCTCTGACTAATAGGTTTGCATAACATTGATTTGATTGGCTCTCCTGTGAAGAATAAACCCCAACTCTACACGGCTCTGTATGTGTCCTACACACACATACAGAGCCGCGAGGCCTGGTGTGTCACGGCTCAGTCTTTAAACTGGACAGCCCATGGCTCTGCACGGGCTCTGCCATTAGGTAACGGCGGATTTAGAGGCGAGGCGGGGTGGCAGGTAAAGATTGGAGAAGCCACTGAGCTGGACGGGTTGAGAGCCATCAATCTCCTCTTGATGATAATCTGTTGCCTAATCAGACAGAGCCAACCTCTGCTGGAGAGGAGAGAAGAGTTTCGAGGTGAGCTAAGTTCTCAAGCCGCCCTCCCCATGTGGGAACACTGTGATTTTATGGGAGGGAAAGCCCTTCGTGGCAAACATCAAACATCTCATGTTAGTGTGTGAAATTCATGAGCAGCACTCATGAACGTGAAGCAACAACTGAAAGTCAGGAAACCAGCGGGATTTGCTATCTTTTGTGTGTGGAGCTAACCTCTATCATCGACACTACGAGCAAAGAGCAATGGATTTCTTTACCAATCACAAATAGAGACCTTGTACTACTTTGTGCACCACTGCTTTAATGATAAGTCAATCATGAAAAGTACGAATAAGCAGTTTAATATCACTGTGTTTAACATACTAGATGGATCATCAAACTTTCCGACTTACAAATAAAACGCAAAAGTAAGTTGCATCATGAAGCATTCACTGCTGTTCACTGCCAGATGAGTTATATATTTTACTTTTTAACAGACAACCAACTCAATTAGGTCACAAATTAGGTGCAGATTTGGTTTATATTGGCATGATAGCTTCACATAGTTGCTGCACATTTGTCAATTGAACGTCTGTGATGCGATTCTCCAGATCCCAAAGGTGCTCCGCTGGATTCAGATTTAATAACTGTTGAGCACACTGAATTAATTATTATGTTCCTGAAACCAGTTGTAGCCATAAACGGTTAGGCAAGGTCAGAAACAGTGCTCAGTTAGGCATTTAAACAGCAATCAGTTGTTGTTCAGGGGTCTAAAATGTACTAAGAAACAATCAACCACACCTTTGCATTATCACCGCCGGCCAGGCAGGATAGATCCATGCTTTTGTGATGTTTACACCTATTCTGTCTCTTTCATCTGAATGTCACAGCTGAATCTGCGACTCGATGGCACTGGAGGATTTTTCCAATCTGTACTAACCTGACCTAACATCTTTAGTATTTCTGTCAGCCTCTTCAATCTATTTCCCTCCAATCTTTTCATTAATGGTAGAAAATGATAAATGTTTTTAAAATGTTTTTGCTGTTTAATGTTTTTCTTGTTACAAAACGTTTCTCGCATGAACGGCACCTTGAAAAAGTCCCTCCTTCTACCTCCTCAAAACCAACTTAAACACATGCAATTGTCAGAGATTCTGGTGTTGATAAAATACAGTGCAGCCACATAAAGCACACACCCTCGTCTCACTATTCACAGCAGCAAGCAGGGGAAGATTGCAGCGCTGCACACAAATAAAAGCAATGTGAAACTTCTTCAGACCACAACCGACAGATAAGTTGTATTTATCACTATCTGGTTCTTGCACGCCCCACGCCCCGCTATGGTTGCCGTGGCCAACTGCCTATATGATCTATGTGAATAATGACCTGTATGAATATTTCTTTATGAAATGGGTCAAGGAACAAAAACTAAATATTTATTTATGTAGAACAAGACAATGAAAATCACTGCAAAATAAGCATGTACTCATATGTTTCAGTGTATTTAACAAACTATACTTGTTGCAAGATTTTGAACATATAAGAACAGAACATTTAATATTTAAAACATTGCATATAAAAATATTAAGTTAACTTGTTTACTGTTAGCAGAAATCAATTGATATGTTGAAATATTTATCTAATGGTTGAGGAAAGAAAAAGAGACTATTTAGATGCAAACTTCTGTTCATCTTCTATTGGCAAATGTTATCTGTTGAGTCCTGAAACTGAAAACGAATAAAGCTTAGTGGACCAGACAATACACTACATTATCACTATATAAAGCATGTTGCACTTGTTTTATTGTTATTTTTATCTGCTCAGAAGGTGCATGGTAGGTAGGCTTTGTGGTGCAGTTAAGCTGAGTCAGGATGGGCCTGCAGACTCACGTCAGCAGTCTATTACAGAGTTTGTTCAAGGACTATCACAGCCGGTGCCACATTGTGACGCCACGGGGTAAGATTTAAAAGCTGTATGCGTAAGATTTTTGATACTGAAATATGAGAAATATTCTCACATTACAAATTATGGAGTGTTTCTTGAGGTAGACAGCAAAAAAAAGCTGAGTGCTTTATTCCATTTTCCTTTAAACACAAGCTCAATTTTCCACTCCAGATGTGGAACAGTAACTCTTACTTTATTACATCTCTGCATGGATTGAGAATACAGTGTAATAAAGCAGAGACAGAAGTCTTGCATGTACTTGATGAGTCAGCTATTTGCTAAAACACCCCCTGCTGTTGCATGCTGGAGCAGATGGAGGCTTGGCCAGAGATCAGAACTGGCTTAATGAGGGCCTGAATGACTCCTGGCCAGTCCAGGTTTACAGCCTTCGTCACGGGGCGTCACATCTCAAGGCGAGGAGATACTTAAAGCACTGAAATAGAAGGTGAGGGCAAGTGAGGTGGAGGGAGGCAGTGGGATGGGAGGAGGAAAGATGGAGACAAGTGAAGAGGAGAAGCGAGGTGGAGCGATTATGTAACAGTTAAAAGCAGGTAAGCCATCAATCAGCACACATGGCCTTCCCTAATGCTCCCACACATGGACGAACACTGAGGGAGTTGCATCAAAACCGACTCCTCAGTCGTATTACCACCTTCTGAACACAATGCAGTCAGAATCAGTACGTGCAACACTTTGTAAAAGAATGGAGGGTTCAGTCCTGCAGCAGCTCCTCCAACCCATTATGGAGCCTCAGTGTGAGTCGTAAAACATCAAGCAAGTGGGGAACTGATAATCTACAGAAATCAAGTTTAATTCTCACAACTAAACGTCTATTTTTGCCGTGCTTTGATTTTTAATAACCTTTTATTGCGTATACAGCATAAGAGTTATTGATCTGATTAGTAAAGACTAAATATGCTGAAGGATTTTATTTAAAAATGATCTGATCAAAGATTTTTTTGTGCATTCATCAAAGTTGATTAAATCATTCACAGGTTTTATTTTTTCAATATTTCAGCACAGTTTTTATTTGTTGATGAGTCCATTCCTGTAAATGTAGCGCAAAATTCTTCTGCAGAAGCAGATTTTCATCGACAAAAAGCTAAAGACAGGGCTTGTGCTGCCTCCAAGTACAAGTAAATGTCTTATTGCCACCTAGTGGGAGGTTGGACATGTTCAGCTTTGAAGAGGAAATTTTGTTGATTTCTCCTGATCATTTATTGGCTAATTTTTCTTCCTGCAAATTTAACAACAATTTTTTTTTTTTATCTATAATGGCTGAATATTGCGCAAGTGCTTTTTGTTTTCTTTTTGCAAAGTGTATTGACTCTGTCAAAGCCAGCAGCTTTGCTACAATTGATTCCTAGCTTGTACAAATTGAATTAGCTTAAAAGCATGACAAATAAACACCCTTAAAGTAAGTGTGTACGTATAATCAGCCACATGTACTGTCTCTTTATGGACAGTAAATTAGCTGATGACCTTTGATCAGTTTTTGGTTCTCTAACAATCACGGCGGTTCGGTCACTGGGTTTAATGCCTTCTCTCTCTTTTCACTCTAAAAAGGAGGGAATAGTTCACTGCAGCCTTCAGCCCAGTTAAAGATATAACACACACATCCACATGATCAGATTACATTTTATCCAATATCTCTAAACTAAAGCCTGTTTTTTCTCCCCAGTCAGAAATCAACAGAGGTGAGAACAACTTCAACTGAAAAGGTGAGAGCAGCACTGACTCTTCATGAACTGATGTATGAACATTATCAGTTCATGAAGGTTGGATATTATTAAGCTTCTTGAAGTATCTCAGTTATTTACGCTCATGCATTTTCTCTTTGAATACCAGCATGTGAATGGTAAATGGACATGACCAATTTATTCTCCTGCTTGAGAACAGTGGATTTTATCTAAATGCATTTTTTTAATTTATACTACATGCAACACCCATGCAACCATGTTTGCCCTTTCCATATAATTTTTGTCTCCAGTTGTTGTTGTTGTTTTTAAATTAAATTACATATAAATTTTTATCTTTTATTTTATTTTAATTTATTTTTTTGCATGACAAAACTCCGGGCTGCAGCTCCAACATCCAGGCTTCTTAAAGTGACAAACCTACTCAGATCTGCAGCAGAAAAAGGTATTTCTGTATCGCTTTGCACTTTATTGGCAGAAGTCTCATCTAAAAACGCAACATTTATATTTCCAATATTTCAATTATACTTAGAGGTGCAAATTTGACACTTTTAATGGACTCTTAATGCAACTTTTAGTGCAACTTTGCATTAAAAGTGCCATTATTTACCGAATGGCACTTCATGACGACAGTCATAAACATTCATGAAGACTCCTTCGTGCTCATAGTAGATGTTATGTCATCTCAGTTTTATGCACACCCCTTTAAATAAAGTGTTACCAGAACATCATTATGAATATGAAAGAAAAATATTCATTTTTTATCAAGAAAAATCTGATTCTTTGTGCATTTGTAACCTAATAACCTAGTATCAGGTTTTTGCCACTCATAATATTTTACATGTAGACTTTTTACACATCTTTAATGGCTAAAAAGTCATCAGCGATGTTTCATGTTTTATGAACAAACTTCTTTAGGTTTTCTTCTTGCTACTTTTCAACAAGGGCCACTTTATGGAGGGCACAACTAATAGCCTTTCTGTTTTTGTGGACAGCCATGTCTTGTTAGGTTTGTAGTTGCAATGTATTCCTGCCTTATAGTTCTTCATAGCTTTCTCTCTGATCTGTCTGCCTTGATCTTCTTGATGGTTTTTTGGTTATTAATATTCTTTAACAAACCACTGAGGCCTTCACAGAAACACAGGATTTATCACAAATATGAATTACGCATAAGTTTAATAATTTTACTAATAATGTCTTCCCAAATTACTTCATTTAGAGGAATTAGAGTAAAGGGAGATTTCTACAAATACATGCTAACTTGTTTTTTTTTTTCTTTTTCTATTCTTGTTCTTTGGCTTCCCACAGTTTTTCTACAAACATCATCATATAACATGCACCTACCCTCAATTTTGGGTTTTTTCTTTGTTTTAACATCTAAAACTAAAAAAATGCCATTGGTGTAAAAATGGCAAACTTACTAAAAAATATATTTGTATTAGATGAGTTTCATTCAACTGGACTGGAGGCAAAAATTACTCTTTGAACTGTAAAGTTTGCAGAAAAAGCTTGTGAGAAAATGTGAAGTAGTCCAAATGTGAATTGCTTTGCAGGCCGCTGTACAGATGGATGCATCTGAACTAATTTGTAACCAGAGATACAAAACTGGTTAAACTGGAAGCTATTATCTATCAGGAACAAAGTGTCTTGAAAAGCTAATCCAAGTAACTCAGACGCATCACACTCCTTTCCGCTCTCCCACCTTCTGTCCAGTTAAGTGTTTTAAATGGTAAACTCAGGTCAGTTTGGCCTGTCAATTGATTCAGTCAATTATTTTCTAGACCCACTTTCTCTTGTTCAGAGCCACATAGTTAATGTGTATTTAAAAATTCCACTAGATTCCAAAGTGGAAGAAAATACTCTTTTGCAAAATATTATTTAAAATTATTTCCACTTAAAATGGTTGTAATCTTTGCTCTTTATGAAAACCATTAAGGCCAAACTACGGTTTGCCAGGAACAACTTAAGACAACTGTGGAAGAACGTTTTTTAAACAGATGAATTTACCTTTTACATATTTAGACAGAAGAACAGAAGACATATTTATGATAAACCAAATTGCAGGAATGAACTTTACAACAATTGTGAGGCAAAGAGATGGAGGTGTTATGGTTTGGGGATGTTTTTCTATGGACCTGGACAGCTCAAAGAATTGTAGCTCATCAAAAAGTGTTGGAGAAAAATGTGATCTAAAAAAAACTAATAAACACAGAAGCTAAAGCAGAAATGCTCATTATGACATGACAATAAGACCCGGAAATACCAGTAAATCCACCGAGGAGTGACTGAGAGCTAAGAAATGGTCAAGTCAAAGCCCAGATCTTGATGTCCTTGTGAAGCTGATAATGTTGACAAAGTAGCTTGTTTTATCAATTAAACACTGTAGTTATTCTAAGACTAGAGATGCTTTTCACATTCTACAATGAGCTTCCATGGTGTTGTACAACAACAATTTTTTTTCTCTCTCTCATCGCTGTTCATGCAGAAGCTGTATCTAAATTACAAATGCAGGAAGTAATCCTACTCACTGGCTCGTTTATTTTAAGACTTTTATTTTGAAGCCCTTAAAGTTATTGAGTAGTTCTTCCTGGTTGAAGGGCAGACAGGAAGTGAGAACAAGAGTCATTTGTGAGTATTTACAGTCTGCTCCCAGTTTCATATTTAGTTTTATTCTCAGCACTCAGCTTTATGTCATAACTTATTTTAATATCTTACAAGAAGAAATATGATCTGCTATATTAATTTAGTCATTGTCAGAAATGTTATGGCTTCCTGGGGCTCAGAAGTTAGTTTAAGTCACTCTGCTTAGAGATCAGCAATCTCACAGACCTAAAGCTGCATAGAAAACCTAACAGCTTTCTGTTATTGTCAGTATTAGGATTTCAATTGTTTATGAAGGATATCACCTCATGAATAAGAAGATATATCATTTTCTTCTAAACTGTGAGTTATTGATAAGTCACAGTTTATCAATACTGAGTTATTGATAAACTGCCTGAGACGGTTTATCAATAACTCACATTATCCTGAGACTATATTTGATTTTATTTACTTACAGTGTTTTATAAGCATCACAAAATAGTTGCTCAGATCTTTAGGCGAATTTCTGATCAATCTACAGAAGGAACAGGATTTTATTAGACACAGAGAAGACATTTTTCCCCCACGCTGTTTGGTAATTGTTCAAATTATTTATTCCTATTATTGCCAAAATTACCCGTTGAACACTGAACTGTAATCTATAAACAGAGTCCTGATGTCACCTCCTGGATATTTGAGATGTGAAGGTTTTTGGTGTTTTCTGTCGGTCAGTTTGTTCAGGCATGTTGGTGGCAGCATCACGCTTTGAGGATGTTGAAATACCAGCAGCCATTGTCTGAATGTTTGTAAATGTGCTCTGATCCCGGCAGGAGATGGCAGACAACAAACCATGGGTTCTGATCTCAGAGGTTGGGGACAAGGGTTTCCCTGAGGACGTTGTTGACATTATCAATCAACACTTCCACATCATCTGCCTCGAGGAGTTTCTACAAAACCCGGCCCTGCACGGCCCTAAAATCCAGGGCATGTTTATGTGGAACTACATTCCTGCGGCCGAGCCTTCCCTAATGAGCTGCCTGCCATCGCTGAAGGTGATCGCCAATGGAGGAGTGGGCATCGACCATCTGGACGTGCCGTATATCAACAGCTTTGGGGTGAAGGTCGCCAACACTCCCGGCGTGGTGAGCGACGCCACTGCAGACATGGCCATGGCGCTCCTTCTGGCTTCAGCACGGATGGTCCTAGAGGGTGAGAGCAATACATTCCCCTCTTATAATTATTCTCACTCCTAAAATACCTCATGATGTATTGTTTACTTAAGCTCAAGTGGATAAAGACTGAGCTATTTGGATACAAAGTGTAAGATAAAGGAACACAGTACCAACAATGGAGCATGGCAGTGGCTGGATTGTGCTGTGGTGTTGTCTTAGTACCAAAAGGTGGATTGGAAAGGGATGAAAGTTGGGCACAATTGGGTGTTCAACAAGAAGAAGAAAGAAATTTGCGCACAAAAAAGGAGGGGGAAAAAAAATCACATGGGTTCTGAAGAACTGCAGAAAATGGAAATAACCAGCACTCCAAAAACATATACAAAGGTTTTAATGTGGAGAAAATGCTGAGGTAGTTTTCTGGTTTTACCAATAGAAAACTACCTTTTCTGATGCTAAAACCAGGCAAACTCCGCACTCAAGAAATGCCCGTGCCCTTAACCTTCTAAGAAGATTGATCAAATATTCAGCTGGTTATGTAAAAAGCTACAAAATCTTCTCATTTTGTTAATGGACATTAACCCTATTATTAATGGGAGCATGTGTAATTTTCCCCTTGTCTCGTTTAAAGGAAATCTATAGATTGAATGGTCCCAAGTCTTTTTTAGCTCTACCAACAATCCACAGTGCAAATAGAGATACTCAAACTTAGATGATTAAATAAAATGATTACATAATTAAAAGCCCAAAATTAAACAGACATTTATTTCCCTATGGTGAGAGGGTGTAAACTTTTGACCACAAGTTTACACCCACTTGTGGTCAAAATTATCTGTCAATAAACTGAAAGCTTGGCAACATTTTCCTGGTTTCTGTCTCTGCAGGTCACCTGATATCAGTTGATCCGAAGACCACCCATGTACCACAAAGCCTTATGGGAGTTGAAGTCACAGGTTCAACTCTGGGGATCATTGGAATGGGACACATCGGGTATAAAGTTGCTCAGAGAAGCAAAGGTTTCAACATGAGGATTCTTTACCATAACAGAAACAGAAGGTCAACTTTTGGACCGCGATATGTCAACCCAAGAAATGGAGGCGGTTCATAAGATCTTTGATTCTTCTGTTGTTTAGAAGTATCGAAGATGAGCAAGCAGTCGGGGCAAGTTACTGTGAGAAACTGGACGACCTGCTGAAAGAGTCCGACTTCGTGGTGGTGGTGGTGAACCTGACCCCTGACACCACCGGCCTCATCAGCCACAGAGAGCTGTCACTCATGAAACCCACAGCAACACTCGTAAACGTCAGCAGAGGTAACGGAAAATATTTCTCCTGGACTGAAATTAAAGAAGAACTCGTTCCTCTACCAGGTTGAATTGTTTTATGTTTCAGGTCTGGTTGTGGATCAGGACGCTCTAGTCAAAGCTCTGACGTCTGGAACGATACGAGCTGCAGCTTTAGACGTGACTCACCCCGAGCCTCTACCGAGGTACCCTCTATTTTAAACTCTCCCTCTTCCTTTGTTTGCACATTTTTGCTAATGTTAGCTTCATCTGATGGGTTTGTGCAGGAATCATCCACTCCTCACCCTCCCCAACGTGCTGATAACGCCCCACATTGGGACCAGCACTTGTGGGACAATAAGAAAGATGGTGCAGATGATGGTAGACAATGTTTTGGCAGCAGTGAAAGGCTTAGCTGTTCCTAATGAGGTCAAAGCAAAATAAGTTCCTCTTCTGGTGACAAGATCAAGAAAATAAAATTTTTTGTCCTTTTTGACTTGCGACTTTCACACGTTGATCCAATTCTTTGACATTTTGAGCTGCAATCCTGTCAGTTTTAGTTTTTTTTGTGTGTCATAAAGCAAGCACAATAAATTTACTGAATTTTCTTGTCATTAAATCACTACCTTTATTGCTATACATATGATAATGACAAATAAATATGATAAATAAAATTATGAGCTTAAATTGATCATTAATGCATAGTGAGAAAGCTGCATAATTATTGTGGTCTTCTAGATTTTTTCAAATTAATATCATTAAATATATACTTTCCTTTATTTACTGTTATTGTCTTGTAGGGATTGTCAAGATACTAATCAGAATCTTGAAGCTAATTTATTCAGTTGAACTATTTTTCTCCTAGTTAATGTCATCATGTGTATGTTTTAGTCTTTGTGTGTAAGATCGACAAAGTGATTCTGATGAACTGGAAAACAAACTAATGTAAAAGTTTTACAAATGTTATAAATTTTGTTCTGGACTCGGGTCAGACTGGTCTAAAAAAACTTTAATTTTACTCTCAAGAAGCATATGTTTTGACTCAGACTGCCATGCGGGAAAAGGACATTTCAGCATTTTAGCAGAAACTTAAAGGGTTTTTATCTGGTATTTGGAAGTGTTGCAAAAGTTTGTGCAAAAGTTCAAGTTTAGCTTCAACAAACCACATTCTTTTTTTTTCTTTTTTTTAATTCTCAGGTCTTTCAGTGTCACTGCCAGTCTCTTTGCAGCCTCTTTGACCAGTTTTCTTCTTGTCTTCCTATCGAACATGAAGAAATATTGCTTTTACACTCTGACTTCTTCCCATATTTTTTCCAGTAACTCATGACTACCATCCTGTACATATGATGTGTGGGATCTGTGGAATTTTTTCTTCTTCTTTCAGTGATATCTTTATGATTCTTTCAAACCTCAACTCAGCTAAACTTTATTTTGGGTCAAACTTGTGCAACCAGGTCTTTGTTTCTTTCCTTTTTGTTTAACTCACATCATGCATTTTATCATGTTTATATCAGCATTAGCCATCAATACTGCTGGCAGGTTGTTACAAGTACAGCCTTGGTCACTGGTGTGCAGTTGAAATAAATAAAATTTTATGAACTATTGGATCAGTCT